>SJYA01003353.1:570354-605557 GCA_006410615.1 Neotragus moschatus | reverse complement strand
CGTTTTAAAGCTTTTTTAAATGTCTCAGTGTCAATGTTCAGGTACCAGTTTAAATGTCACTTCTTCAGAGAAAAAAGCCTTCTTTGATCACCCAATCTAAAGTAACTCCTATCTACACACTCTGGATCATATTGCCCTGGGTTGTTTCTTTTGTAACACATATAACATTTTGAGATTGTTTTATTTTATATTTGTTTGTCTCCTGGGTCAGAATAGAAAAATAATGAAGAAAAGAATATTGTCTGTCTTTTTCAGTGCTCTTTCCCCATCATTTAACACAATTGTTTGTACACATCGATGTTCAAGAATTGTTGGCTGAATGAACAACGAATGAATGAATACAGGGAAATCTCTGCTTCATGCTCGATGTATGCTATACCAGTGGAGGCACTGCCAGCCTTGACTGTTGTGTGGCGTCACATGTGGTATCTAGTGGAGTGGGATTCAGATTCCCAGTGGCTGTCTACTCCCAAGCCAGACTCCATTATTGACATTATCAGTCATAATTGTGATCTGGATCTTTATGACTTCCTTCAGTCTTTTACCACTGCAAGTTATGCTACAGAAATCTCCAGAGTTTGTTCGGTGGTTGGCCCCTTGGAAGCAAGGGATTTCCACACCCCTCCCGCCCATCATTTTTGGTTTTCTTTCAGTTCAGTTGGATTCTGGAAAAGAGGTCAAGACAATGGTTCTTGGATCATCTTTCTGTCAAGGTCACCTATTATAACACTGAAAGTGAAAGGGTGAAAGTGCTAGTCACTCAGTTGTGTCTGACTCTTTGCAACTCCAGTTTGTTCTTTAGCATCATATTGTGTATAGTACTGTGCGTGTATGTATGCTCAGCTGCTCAGTCACGTGCAACTCTTCGCAACCCCATGGACTGTAGCCTACCAGGCTCCTCTGTCCATGATATTATCCAGGCAAGAATATTGAAGTGGGCTGCCATTTCCTTCTCCAGGGGATCATCCGGACCGAGGGATCAAACCCAGATCTTCTATAGTGCAGGCAGTTTCTTGACTGTTTGAATTCCTGTATAACCTGCTTTATTTATTTATTTATTTTGTTTACGTGATCTGTAAAATACTGGCAGGGCATTTTAAAGTGTCCTGCTATGAAAGTGTTTCTCTCGATTCTTCTTATAGCTATGTTTATTTTAAAATATGTCACAAGGTTATTTCATCTGGTGACTTTCAGTTCTTGAATCCTAATCTGTTAACATTTTTTTTTAATTTACTATATTTTTCTGGTTTAATGCAATCATTGCCCTTGAAATTCAAAATTTTTACCAAAATATGTCTAGGCATTACATTAGCTTCCTCCTCTTGCCCCTCATCCACCCTCTACACACATACAGATTAAATCTGAATATTTAGCCTTCTCTTTCAAATTAAAAAGTCAAATATTTGTCCATTTCCGGAAATTTTCTCTTCATTGTCCTTTGCTTTTTTTTTTTTTACATCATGTCTTTTCTCATCTTCTAAAATTTCTACTTTCTGTGTATTGGATTCCTTGAATTTATCCATAATGTCTCTCATATTTTCTTTCATTGTGTTTCACAAATTTACCATTCTGTCAGAGTTCTGAATGAATTTCTTGAATCCACAGGAATGTTTTTAAATTCAATTATTACCTTATTATATCATACTTCTTTTAAGTTTTTAATTTAACAATCCTACTTAAAAAAAATCTCTGTGTGTGTATTGGTAACTGCCATTCATATCTCATAGTTACTTGTTCTAATGTTATTTTGTTTATATTTTGGATCAATTATATTCTTAAATTCTGTTGAAAAAAATCTTAAAGCTTCTGTAATGTTCTTCTGTTACTTGGAAAACTTGTTTCCTAGTGATGCATTTCTTCTAATTCTTGATAATTTCCTTTGTTTAAACTGCAGTAGATTTTCATATATTGGGTGATGTTTTTCCATTATCCTTTGAAAACTTTCACACCAGAGTATATGTGGTTGCTCACTACATTGCCACAGTTCAGCAGAAATTGAGATAGATTCAATAAGAAATTGGTATAGATCTTTGCATAAATTTTTCAGATCTAGATGTGAAGAAAAGGAAATTTTTATAATTACTGTAAATTTATATTGTTAGTAACATCATAGTCTGGAGGGATTGAGGAAGGATCCAGGGCCCTAAAGTGAAAAAGTAGGAAACTTGACCACTGTGCTACTTTCTTCATTTGCAAGAGCAAATTCAGTGCAAATAAGCACTACAAGCAAGCCCGTTATAATCAACTTCCATGTACCAAGAACAAGTCGTGACAGTCTCCAGCTTCTTTCTTAGTAATGCTGCTTGTAGCATTGACTTTTGGCTTCTGGTAAGCCCTTACTGTCAGTTAAGTTAATCTCACTTTCCCTCAGGTCTAATTATAGGTCTCAATGCTGTGTATGAATAGAGGTCAAGCAGCAATAAGGTGATATGTCCTTCAGAGTTCTTTGGCCCACATCAGCCATCTTCTTTAAACTTTAAGAAGCACCACTGGAATTGGTTTAATTTATGTATCAGATTTTTTTTAAATTTTACAGGAAGCACTTTTCTGTTTTAGGTTCTATTCTTTCCTTCTTTCTTCACCTACTCCCTTTTTATTTTAACTAATAGGAAATCCTAAAAGTTTGTGGTGCGTCGATTGGCAGGTTTCCACTCTGTTTTTACGTCTTCTTAAGGAGGATATGGAGAATTACTGTGTTACTCTTTTAATGGAAGGCATTTCTTTCCCTTTATCTTGTCTTCCCTCCACTTAATTTCCTTTGAAATCTTAGAATTATTAGGAAAAACTTGGAATTATTAAGCAAATACTTATAGTGCAGTATTGACATTCTGGTTTGTTAGTAAGATAAAAGTATACTGGTAAGGTGATCCATTAAGGCATTATTAGACATTACATGAGTGTGTCCATGCTCAGTCATTCAGTCATGTCCGACTCTTTATGACCTTGGGTCTGCAGCTCACCAGGCTCTTCTGTCCATGGGATTTTCCAGGCAAGAGTACTGGAGTGGGTTGCAATTTCTTCACCCAGGGGATATTTCCTTTTCAGGGATGGAACGCTCATCTCTTGCTGGCAGGCAGATTCTTTAGCACTGAGACTCCTGGGAAGTCATATACTCTTTTTTAAAATTCAACATGTATTCATAAAAGTAAATGAGATATAATCATAAAGTGATATATTTCTTGTAATTCAACAGAAAGAGGGATTAAACAAGGAAAATTTCGTTTTATATGCATGTGTGCATGGGTTCTAAGTCGCTTCAGTTGTGTCTGACTTTTTGAGACCTTATGAGCTGTAGCCTGCCAGGCTCTGTCTGTCCATGTGATTCTCCAGGAAAAAATATTGAAGTGGGTTGCTTTGCCCTCCCTCTAGGGGATCTTCTTGACCCAGGAATTGAACCCACGTTTCTTACATCTCTGCACTGGCAGATGGATTCTTTACCACTAGTGCCATCTGGAAAGCCCAGTTTCATATAAGGTTTATTAATAAGAAACATTTGACAGTATGAGCACTTGTATAAGCAAAAACAAATTCAGTGGAACTTTAGTAAGAGACTTCTTGCCAAGGTACAGAATGAGGATTCTGAATCCCTAAATCAAGACACAGAAAGTAAAAACAGCATTTCCAAAATGAGGACTGGGAAAATAGGGATTGGAAGGCAACTGGGAAGATAGTGTGTTGACTCACAGTATTATCTAGGGTTGGATGAACTTTATTTTTTCCTTTGGCATCATCTTTAGTGTAGTACTTTCAGTACTTGAAGATATTTTCTTAAAGGTTTTCCAGTTAGTATTTGTGCATGTACACAAAGGTGAATGCTTGACAAGAAATCAATGCAGGTCAAAGCTAGTTATTTAGCTGCTGAATAAAGATTTTCTATTGCTTTCTATATGGCCACCCTCCAGTAATGATGAGTCAAGTCTTTTTCACACTTTGAATTTCCCTTATTTCAACTTCTGTCCCATCTTTCTGACTCTCTTTTGTCCCTTTCTACTGCTGCCAAGGACCCACCTGAATATTTCAAGATCATTGATAATCTCTCAGTTTTAAAGTCAGCTGATTACCAACCTTAATTATATCACAAAGTCCTTACTCAACAGTATTTAGAACTGAAAAACCTGGTCATGGGAATCTTGGGATAAGGATATCTTCAGAAATGTGCTTAATCCCAAAGGTAGACAGGGCAGGTTATAAGGGAGAGACTTATGCTTCACATTTTGCCACCTCCCTTCTTTACTCACTGATCTTATTTTTTTTTACACATCTATGCATTCATAAATATTATAGATTTGCAATGTGACTTCTTAACCTTGACTTACCTATACAGAAACAGAGAGAGAGAGAGAGAGAGAGAAATTTTAACAAGTTCCAAAAATTTGAATCACTGAGCAAAATAAAGTCTTGGAAGTTATAGCCTTTGAGTTTTACATAATTTCTTATGATATAAAGTGCACAAAAAGCCCTATTAAAATACCACTGCAAGTTAATCATGAAAAGACCCTTTAGAATTCTTAGAGATGCTCATTTTGTAGAGAAATGGGGAAACAGAAATGTCACAACTAGCAGCTGAAAGGGTACAGATCTCCTGGTAATGAAAGAGGCAGCTGTTTCAATACAAATTTTTTAAAGTAAAACGTCCCATTGTGCCCTGTAATCCCCAATTAATTATGGTGAAGAACCAGAGTTTACTGGGGATTTTTTTACCCATCCAGAAAAAAAAAAAAAAAGATCTTAAACAACTAGATATGATCTAAGGAAAGTTTAGAGATTTATAAGGGATCAAAAACATAGAGTAAGTTATATTGTCAATTAGCAGTTTCCCAAATGAACAGAAAGTTTGGCAAGTTAGTTTTTTTTTTTAATGTACAAATCTCTAGAAATGTAATAAGTCATTGAAACAGTTGCTCTTTAAAACATTTAAGATTCAAATATGTAGCTGGCTTCTTTAGACAGTATGATGTAATTGGCAGAGTATAATCTTTGAAGACAGATAAAACTGGACCCAAACCTTGGCTTTCTCACTTAGTAAGTGTATGAGAAGCCACAACAAGGTGTATTGGAGGAGCAGAGACCCAGTACAGTCAAGACTCACATCCTTAAGAAGATGGCCCACAAATGGGAAGATAATCACAACTGCAGAGGTTCTCCTCAAGGAGAAAGGAGTTTGAGCCCCATATCATGCTCCTGCATTGGGAAGATGAATGTCTGACTTTGAAAGCCAGTGGGGCTTGCAAACAGAAGAGTCATAGGAAATAGAGACTCGACTCATAAAATGATGCATGGATAATCACACAGGCTCCAAGAACCAGTGCATAAGCAGTAATCTGAAAGGGACCTGTGTCTGACCCACTTGCTGACCTTGGAGAACCCTCCAGGGAGACAGAAAGCAAGTGGAGCTCACCCTGGGGACACAGATGCTGGTGGTAGCCATTTTGGGGAGCACCTATTACCATGAAAACACTGGTACTGACAACAGAAATTTTGGAGTCTTCCCTCTAGCTTACTAGTGCTGAGAGCTTATCCACCCACCAGGGGGCTGACACCAGTCCCAGGCCCTGCAGACCACACAGCCAGCAGTCTTGGGACTCTGCCCCACTTACCAGAAGGCCCAGAATCAGCCTCACCTGCCAGAAGGCCAGCACCAACTCCAGGAACTCCCAGGCCCTACTGACAGCCTCTTCATGACACAGCCCTGCCCACTAGTGAGCTGGCACCATGACTACAATAACCCTGGGCACAACAGCTAGCACGCTGGGACATGGCTCTGCCCACCAGTACCAGCAGCATCCTTATGAGGCAGGGCTAGGGCCAGTGCACCCATAGTAGTCAGCCCTCCCACAGCACAAGGGCCCATGAAGCCCGTATGCCAGCATCCCTAGAGCACACAGCTCTGATGACCAGAGGTAAGTGTGCTGCTTCCCCAAAATCAGAAACGTGAACCCCCTATCTAACACACAGAAATAAAAACAAAGAACTAGGTGACATTAGGCAACAGAGGAATATATTCAAAAGGAACCAGATAAAATTCCAGAAGAACTAAGTGAAAAAGTGATAAGCAATAAATTAGGTAAAATGATCATAAAGAAACTCAAAAAGCTCTGGAGAAAAAAGGAGAAACACAGTGAAAAGTTTAACATAGAGTTAGAAAATATAAAAAAAGGACCAAATAGAGCTGAAGAATACAATAATTGAAATAAAAGATACACTAGAAGGAATAAACAGTAGTTTAGATGATACAGAGGAATAGACCATTGAAGTGGAAGACAGAATATGGGAGTCACCCAAGCTGAATACACAATCAGACAAATGAAGAAACAATATTAATTCAAGTTGGAAAGGAAAACTGTCACTGTTTACATATATTTATATATTTCTAAAGATGCCACCAAAAAAACTACTGTAAGAAATAAACAAATTGAGCAAAGACCATGCTGGATACAAAACTAATATACAGAAATATGCTGTGTTTCCATACATTAACAATGAACTATCAGAAAGAGAAATTAAGAAAATAATCCCATTTACGTGACTGAGCAACTGAACTGAACTGAACAGTTTCATTAAAACAAATTAACAAAACAAAAGAACAACAGACTTACAGGGAATAAACAGGTAATTGCTAAATTTGGGAGTTGGGATAAGTGAACTAGGTGAAGTAGATTAAGAGGTACAAACTTCCAGTTACAAAATAAATTATTTATGAGGATGAACTGTAGAGCATGGGATATTTAGTCAATAATACTGTAATAACTTTGCATGGTTACAGATAGTACTTATACATAACATGGAAATCATTCCTCTAATATATAAAAATACCAAATCACTATGTTGTGCCCCTGGAACTAACATAGTATTATAGGTCAACTATATTTCAATTTAAAAAAAAAAAAGCAAGAAAGGGAAAAATGGTAAGACAATGATGCCTTTGAACTGTGGTGTTGGAAAAGACTCTTGAGAGTCCCTTGGACTGCAAGATCAAACCAGTCCATCCTAAAGGAAATCAACGCTGAATATTCACAGGAAGGACTGATGCTGAAGCTAAAGCTCCGATACTTTGGCCACCTGATGCAAAGAGCCGACTCATTGGAAAAGATCCTGATGCTAGGAAAGCCTGAGGGCAGAAAGAGAAGGGGATGACAGAGGATGAGATGGTTGGATGGCATCACCGACTCAATGGACATGAAGCCTGGTGTGCTGCAGTCCATGGGGGTCACAGAGTGAAACAAGACTTAGAAACTAAACAAACAAACAAAAAAAAACAAAAAACAAAAAGTGGCGCTAGTGGTAAAGAAGCTGTCTGTCAAAGCAGGGGACAAAAGATTTGGGTCCCATCCCTGGGATGGAAAGATCTCCTGGAGGAAGACATGGCAAACCACTCCAGTATTCTTGCCTGAAGACCCCCATGGACAGAGGAACCTGGTGGGCTACATAGTCCATAGAGTTGCACACATGCACTTATGATATAAAAAGTGAAGAAAAGGTCTATAACTTCTAATCAATCTAAAATATCTAGAATGATTCAGTTCAGTTCAGTTCATTTCAGTAGCTCAGTCATGTCCGACTCATTGAGACCCCATGAATTGCAGCATGCCAGGCCTCCCTGTCCATCACCAACTCCTGGAGATCACCCAGACTCACGTCCATCGAGTCAGTGATGCCATCAAGCCATCTCATCCTCTGTCGTCCCCTTCTCCTCCTGCCCCCAATCCCTCCCAGCATCAGAGTCTTTTCCAATGAGTCAACTCTTCACATGAGGTGGCCAAAGTACTGGAGTTTCAGCTTTAGCATCATTCCTTCCAAAGAAATCCCAGGGCCGATCTCCTTCAGAATGGACTGGTTGGATCTCCTTGCACTCCAAGGGACTGTCAAGAGTCTTCTCCAACACCACAGTTCAAACGCATCAATTCTTCGGCGCTCAGCCTTCTTCACAGTCCAACTCTCACATCCATACATGACTACTGGAAAAACCATAGCCTTGACTAGACGGACCTTAGTTAGCAAATGATTAGGAATACATTAAAATATAATGCAGCTCCATATACCTAACAAAATATTCTAAAAGGAACAGATATGTTTACCTTGAAAGCTTTAACATTCTGCTTTTAATATTTAGAGGTTATTTCATTATTCTCTAATGCAGATAAGGGCTTCCCCGGTGGCTCAGTGGTAAAAAATCTGCCTGCAATACAGGAGATTCGAGGTTCATCCCTGGGTCGGGAAGATCCCCTAGAGAAGGAATGGCACCCCAGTCCAGTATTCTTGTCTGGAAAAGCCCATGGACAGCCTGGCGGGCTACAGTCCATGGGGTCACAAAAGAGTTGGACATGACTTAATGACTGAACAACAACAATGCAGATAAAGTTATGCCAAAGGCTTTTGTTTTGTTTTGTTTTGATGCAGAAGTTTTGACCTAGCTGATTAAATATCTACTTAGGAAATAAATGTGTACTCTTCTGATGCTGCCCAACTCCAGATTTGATTGGCTCACAAAATGTGTTTCTGTATTCTTATTTCTATAAATCTATGAAATCTGTGAATTCTTATTTGTATAAATCTGTGAAACTAAAAAAATGTTGTGATACTTGTCAACTCCTTCCTCTTTCCTTTTGTTTGCTTTTATAAATGTGTTTACGTGTACTTAACAACTAAGTTAAAGATCACAGTTCAGCTTAGTAAAAAAACTGTCTATTTAACATGACTAAGCCACTTGGCACATGAAGAATATGGAGTGGGTTTTATAAAATTGCTCAACTTCCTTTAAATTCCAAATGGTTCATATGCATTTAGGGGAAATTAATCTAAACCACATTTAAATGATTGGCTCTGAAATATCCATCAAATCCCTAAATGGAGATTTGGAAGTCATTATTGATTGTTTCTTATACAGAGGAGACTAACACATATCTTGTGTTACAATACCACAGAACATCTGTACCTGGAACTACATGCAATTATAATTACTGTATCACAAAGAAGACACAGAATAGGGTAGGAGGAACTGAAATCATTACAGAATAGGAGATGTTGCCATTGAAGAACATACCTTAAACTAGGACCTTCCAGTGAAGTATTACTCTCTAGGTTCTTGTTTTATAGAACTAGGGGCAATGTCATGCAAAATGGCTATTTTTAGGACGATGAGAAAGAAGACATATTTTCTACTGGAGCTTGAATGGCTTAAGAGAGAGAACAGGGATGCTGAAGTAAAACAGTTTTGAGTGATAGCAGTATTTCTAACATTTACCCACTGTGTGACTCTGTGCAAGCTACTCTGTCTCTGAATCCCACTCTCTTTAGCCCACAGAATGAGGATAATGACAATAATTTGTTTTGGGAGCTAAGTGAAAATGTTATTTTCTTACACAAATGGAAATTTATTAAACGTTACTGAACCATTTTACACATAAAAATAAAGCAGAATTACTATTCAAAAATGGGCATATATACTAAAGATACAAATAATTTAAAAAAAGAATAATTACAACAGTGATATATCCAGAGTAGATTTTTTAACAGTAATTAGGAATATTAAGAAAGGATACAATTGTCAGAAGAATCAAATTCTGAGGATCTAATGTACAGCATGGTGAGTAAAGTTAATAATCCAGTGTTGTATACATGAAAGTTGCTAAGAGCAGATCGTAAGTATTCTTACCACAAAGACCAAAAAAGAATTTATGTCAGGTGATGAATATGTTTATTATCCTGACCTTGATAATCATTTCACAGTGTATATATATATACCAAATCATCACATTGCATATTTTAAACATAAAATTTCAATTGCCAATTAGTCCTTAATAAAGTTTTAAAAAGAAAGATATCCCAAGCCTTTTGAGGTAAATATGTAAGAATATATTTTAGAGGAAACCTTCAACTGGCTATCAGGGGGAAATATTTTTTTTTATTGCTCTGCAGCTGGATCCAAATAGGCAGATTCTTTTTGTAAGACAGTGAATGACAATTTCAGAGCTCCGAGATAGACATTGGTCTAAAGAGATTTCCATAAATGTCTTTTATTTCTATTTAAGATACTATTAAACAGCAATCAGATGTTATCCACCCTGGTTTTTCATCCCTCCTCCAATGATAGGGTTTCTCTACCATATGTTTAGCTGCTTCAAATATCCAAGAAGAGAATCAAAACAGTCTCCTGTCTTAGCCTAAAAGTGGTTTGTTTGTGGTCAGTCATTATGGGCATGCTCTGCTCCCTGATCCTCTCTTTTCACAAAATCTATCCCCCTTTTTTATATTTAAATTGACTGTTAGTCAAGACAATCAATTATAATTTTTCTTCAGTTACACATTGAGGCAAGAGCCTCCTATGATTGTTTACAAATTAGCATGTATATAAAAAATTTCAGGGCTTCTCCAGTGGCTCAGTGGTAAAGAATCTGCCTGCCAGTGCAGGAGATGTGAGTTCAGTCTCTGGGTGGGAAAGATGCCCTAGAAAAGGAAATGGCAACCCACACCAGTATTCTTGTCTGGGAAATCCCATGGACAGAGGAGCCTGGTGGGCTACAGTTCTTGTGTGCCCTTGTGGTTAGTTGCTCAGTCATGTTCAACTCTGTGACCCTGTGGACTGTAGCCAGCCAGGCTCCTCTGTCTATAAGATTCTCCAGGCAAGAATGCTGGAGTGGGTTGCCATTTCCTTCTCCAGCAGATCTTCCCAACCCAGGGATTGAACCCACATCTCCTGTGTCTCCTGCATTGCAGGTGGATTCTTTACCTACTGAGCTATCAGGGAAGCCTGGGCTACAGTCCATGGAGTTGCAAAGAGTCAGACACAACTGAAGCAACTAAGCATGCAAAAATTCTCATGGCATAACATAAGCTATAGAAGCTAGAGAATAGCCCATGATCTTTTCCATTTCTTATTTACAACATAAAGAAATAATCTCCTGGGAATGAGAAGGTCCAAATTTTGTTATACTATGACATGCTAGTAATATTTCTAAATCCCTTATGCTCCCAGATGAAGAATTCACTGTCCTGTGGAAAATAGCCAAGGAGCACTTGATTCTGTAGGATTGTCCAAGAGTCCCTGGAACAAAGGGCAAGCAGTCATGGTCTCTTTGGACTTCTTGTGTTTTACTGGACTGTGTGAAATATGATTCTGACCCAGTTTGCTATTTGTTCTTCTTAGAAAATGATTTCAATATTTTCTCTAACAGGGAAAAAAAAAAAAAAAAACCCTGAATGTTCCAATCAAGAGTGGTTGTAATGAACAAAAACAGAGCAACTTAGTAGTAGTTTTGACTTTCTTATCTTTCTACTTGTAACTTTAGATGAGAAATATCCTGCATATACATCTAAATAGAGAAAGAACAATATACAAAATTTAATGTATAGCATGGCTACAACTATTTAAACTCCACAAGAAAATGTAATAAAGAAAACATCCTCAAGGACATTGATTTGAGTGGTAGGTCTGTGTGTGTGTGTGTGTGTGTGTGTGTGTGTGTGTTAACTTTTTTTGAGGGATAGGGCTTCTCTTGTGGCTCAGCTGGTAAAGAATCCGCCTACAGTGCAGGAGACCTGGGTTTGATCCCTGGATTGGGAAGATCCCCTGGGAAGAGAAAGGCTACACACTCCAGTATTCTAGCCTAGAGAACTCCATGGATGTCCATGGGGTTGCAAAGAGTCAGACACAACTGAGCAACTTTAACTAACTAACTAATCCAGTTTTAAAAAAACACCAAAATTCTGTAAAGCAATTATCCTTCAAATAAAAAAATAAACAAATTTAAACAAATAAGTTGGATGCACATTTAAGAAAAAAACCGTACATCAATTCCAAGAATTGTGAAACATTTTGGATGCTATGACATCTGATATGTTTGGAAGAGGCTGTGTAGAAAGAAAGCCTAATTATGATTTGAAAGAAATGTATAAATGTCCCTTTGCCTCAGATTAGATTCTCCACAAACTTTCATACAAATGCCTGAATCCCTGAAGTTACAACATTACTTTTCTGGACTATACATAATTTCCTTTGTTAAAAATGTGCACACTTTAGGAGGGGAAAACTACCCAACATTTCATTTATTTTTAATTTTTTAAGTTAATTTATTTTAGTTGGAGGCTAATGAGTTTACACTATTGTAGTGGTTTTTGCTGTACGTTGACATGAATTAGCCATGGGTGTACATGTGTTTCCTGTCCTGAACCCCCTTCTGTCTCCCTCCCCATCCCATCCCTTTGGGTCATCCCAGTGCTCCAGCCCCAAGCACCTTGTTTCATGCATCAAACCTGGGATGGCGATCTGTTTCACATATGATAATATACATGTTTTAATGCTATTCTCTCAGATCATTTCATGCTTACCTTCTCCCACAGAGCCCAAAAGACTGTTCTATACATCTGTGTCTCTTTTACTGTCTTGCATATAGGGTTATCATTACCATCTTTCTAAATTCCATATATATGTGTTAGTATACTGTATTGGTGTTTTTCTTTCTGACTTACTTCACTCTGTATAATAAGCTCTAGTTTAATCCACCTCATTGGAACTGATTCAAATGTATTTTTAATGGCTGAGTAATACTCCACTGTGTATATACTACCACAGCTTTCTTATCCATTCGTCTCCTGATGGACATCTAGGTTGCTTCCATGCCCTGGATATTATAAACAGTGCTGTGATGAACATTGGGGTACACATGTCTCTTTCAATTCTGGTTTCCTCAGTGTGTATGCCCAGCAGTGGGATTGCTGTGTCATAAGGCAGTCCTTTTTCCATTTTTGTAAGGAATCTCCACACTGTTCTCCATAGTGGCTGTACTAGTTTGCATTCCCACCAACAGCATAAGAGGGTTCCCTTTTCTCCACATCCACTCCAGCATTTATTGCTTGTAGACTTTTGGATTGCAGACATTCTGACTGGCATGAGATGGTACCGCACTGTGGTTTTGATTTGCATTTCTCTGATAATGAGTGATGTTAAGCATCTTTTCATTTTTTTGTTAGCCATCTGTATGTCTTCTTTGAAGAAATGTCTATTTGGTTCTTAGGCCCATTTTTGATTGGGTCGTTTATTTTTCTGGAATTGAGCTGCAGGAGCTGCTTGTATATGTTTGAGATTAGTTGTTTGTCAATTGCTTCTTTGGCTATGATTTTCTCCCATTCTGAAGGCTGTCTTGTCACCNTTCTTTGAAGAAATGTCTATTTGGTTCTTAGGCCCATTTTTGATTGGGTCGTTTATTTTTCTGGAATTGAGCTGCAGGAGCTGCTTGTATATGTTTGAGATTAGTTGTTTGTCAATTGCTTCTTTGGCTATGATTTTCTCCCATTCTGAAGGCTGTCTTGTCACCTTGCTTATAGTTTCCTTTGTTGTGCAAAAGCTTTTAAGTTTAATTAGGCCCTATTTGTTTATTTTTGTTTTTATTTCCATTACTCTGGGAGGTGGGTCATAGAGGATCCTGCTGTGATTTATGTCAGAGAGTGCTTTGCCTATGTTTTCCTCTAGGAATTTTATAGTTTCTGGTCTTACATTTAGATCTTTAATCCATTTTGAATTTATTTTTGTGTATATAGTTAGAAAGTGTTCTCGTTTCATTCTTTTACAAGTTGTTGACCAGTTTTCCCAGCACTACTTGTTAAAGAGATTGTCCTTAATCCATTGTATATTCTTGCCTCCTTTGTTAAATAAGGTGTCCCTAGGTGTGTGGATTTATCTATGGCTTTCTATTTTGTTCCATTGATCTATGTTTCTGTCTTTGTTCCAGTACCATACTGTCTTGATGACTGTAGCTTTGTAGTAGAGCCTGATGTCAGGTAGGTTGCTTCCTCTTGTTCCATTATTCTTTCTCAAGATTGCTTTGGCTATTTGAGGTTTTCTGTATTTCCATACAAGTTGTGAAATTATTTATTCTAGTTCTCTGAAAAATACCGTTTGTAGCTTGATAGGGATTGCATTGAATTTATAGATTGCTTTGGGTAGTGCACTCATTTTCACTATATCAATTCTCCCAATCCATAAACATGGTATATTTCTCCATCTATTTGTGTCCTCTTCGATTTCTTTCATCAGTGTTTTATGGTTTTCTATATATAGGTTTTTGTTTCTTTAGGTAGATATATTCCTAAGTATTTTATTCTTTTCATTGCAATGGTGAATGGAATTGTTTCCTTAATTTCTCTTTCTGTTTTCTCATTGTTAGTGTATAAGAGTGCAAAGGATTTCTCTGTGTGTTAGAGAAGACTTTTAAAAGTCCCTTGGACTGCAAGGAGATCCAACCAGTCCACCCTAAAGGAGATCAGTCCTGGGTGTTTGTTGGTAGGACTGATGTTGAAGCTGAAACTCCAATACTTTGGCCACCTGATGCAAAGAGCTGACTCATTTGAAAAGACCCTGATGCTGGGAAAGATTGAGGGCAGGAGGAGAAGGGGATGACAGATGACGATATGGTTGGATGGCATCACCGACTCAATGGATATGGGTTTGGGTGATCTCCAGGGGTTGGTGATGGACAGGGAGGCCTGGTGTGCTGCGGTTCATGGGGTCACAAAGAGTCGGACACAACTGAGAAACTGAACTGAACTGAATAGGTTTTGGGTAGCTGTGTTTCCATTTTCACTCATTTCTATGCATGTTTTGGTTTCTTTTTTGATTTCTTCTGTGATTTTTGGTTATTCAGCAGTGTGTTGTTTAGCCTCCATATGCTGGAATTTTAATAGTTTTATTTTTTCCTGTAATTGACATCTAATCTTACTGCATTGTGGTCAGAAAAGATGCTTGGAATTATTTCAATTTTTTAAATTTGCCAAGGCTAGCTTTATGCCCCAGGATATGATCTATCCTGGAGAAGGTTCCGTTTGCACTTGAGAAAAAGGTGAAATTCATTGTTTGGGGGTGAAATGTCCTATAGATATCAATTAGGTCTAACTGGTCTATTGTATCATTTGAAGTTTGTGTGTCCTTGTTAATTTTCTGTTTAGTTGATCTATCCATAGATGTGAGTGGGGTATTAAAGTCTCCCACTATTGTTGTGTTATTGTTTATTTCCTCTTTCATACTCGTTAGCATTTGCCTTAGATACTGTGGTGCTCCTATGTTGGGTGCATATATAATTGTTATATCTTCTTCTTGGATTGATTCTTTGATCATTATGTAGTGTCCTTCTTTGTCTTTTTTCATAGCCTTTATGTTAAAGTCTATTTTATTTGATATGAGTATTGCTACTCCTGCTTTCTTTTGGTCTCCATTTGCATGAAGTATCTTTTTCCAGCCCTTCACTTTCAGTCTGTATGTGTCCCTTGTTTTGAGGTGGGTTTCTTGTAGGCAAGATATATAAGGGTCTTGTTTTTATATTCATTCAGCCAGTCTTTGTCTTTTGGTTGGGCCATTCAACCCATTTACATTTAGATTTATAGTTGAAACCTTAAAAATCAAACCATGAAGCCAGATATACAAGATGATTTAGTTAAGGTTCTTAACTGCAGGCAAACAACACTATTTTATGATCATTTAGGAAAATAATATTTTTATTGAAATCTATTTAATAGCTCATGCAATCATAAGAAGATGCAAAAAACAAGCTTTGAAGAATGAGCAGGGCAAAGGGATCAAGGGTACAATGAAGAATACATTCTATTGTAAGTGACAAAAACAGTGGCAATTACATGAAATTCAAAATTTAGGTGGGTGACAGACTTAGTCAAATGGTTCTCCATTAATTAAGACAGGAGCTAGAGAAATGAGTATGTTTCTTTCTTCAGTTTCTACAGTGTGAAGTGGGTTCTCTCTCCTGCCAAAATTTATATTGTAAAAAATTTATCCACATGGGAGTTCAGATGACCAGCATCCCAATATTTATGACAAATATGATGGGGGCAGAAAATACCAGTGATTTAAGAGAGTTTTATGTGCAAGGGTACAATATATTCATATGTCTTGTATTTGGAATCAAAAGAAGTGGAGGTAGTAAATACTGCATGAAGGAGAAAGTTAAGTCAAATTTAAGTACTCAGTGTAAGATTTCATTTGTAAGATGTTTATTCAAGTGAAATTTGATATGAATAATGTTTGGAAAGATTATCCTCGTGGTAGTAAGAAAACGTTAGACCCAAAAAAATAAGAGACAGGAAGTGGGATAGCCAAGTCTGGCAATTATCAATGTTCTGTCCACATTTCACCTGGCACAAACTGAATAAGGTGAAAATTTTGGGCCTCTAGTTAATTGCTCCTTCTTATTGCTTCCATCACTTGTTATGTTATTCCAAACAGGTCTATTTCCTGCCTCCTTTATGATTAGTGGTAAACTAATAAAGCTTCCAGGAGTTGGTGATGGACAGGGAGGCCTGGCGTGCTGTGATTCATGGAGTCACAAAGAGTGGGACACGACTGAGCGACTGAACTGAACTGAACTGAACTGAATAAAGCTTCTGGGGCTTCCCCTGGTGGCTCCGTGGTAAAGAATCTGCCTGCCAATGCAGAAAGCATGGATTCGACCCTTGGGTCGGGAAGATACCCTGGAGAAGGAGATAGCAACCCATTTCCATATCATGGGCAATCCCATGGACAGAGGAGCCTGGCAGGCTATAGTCCACAGGGTCACAAAAGAGTCAGATGTGATCAGCCACTAACCAACAAAAAACGTTCCTAGAATTCTATCATTTCACTTGATTCTAAATTCTCAACATGTGTAGCTGCTGCATAAAGTATATCTATATGTACTTTAGCTATTTTCTATAAGCATATCTCCTAGCAATGCCTTATATTAATTCATTTTGCGATTGGAAATGAGCTTTGCAGCAAATCCTTATGTATTTACTTGTCAACTTATATATTTTATAGACCCTCACTTTTGAATGTTTGTTCATAAAGAGAGGAACATCTATAATGCCAAAGCTTGCTACTCTTATCACATTTTAAATGGGACATTGAGTCCTTCACATGTATCTATTTGTCATATTAACTTCAATATGCCAGACCCAGAGTATTATGGATTTGAGTATAGAGGTTAAAGTGAGTGAAAGTGTGCTAGTTGCTCAGTCGTGTCTGACTCTTTGCGACCCCATGGACTGTAGCCCACCAGGTTCCTCTGTCCATGGGATTCTCCAGACAAGAATACTGGAGTGGGTTGCCATTTACTTCCCCAGGAGATCTTCCCAACCTAAGAATCGAATCCAGGTCTCCTGCATTGCAGGCAGACACTTTAACCTCTGAGCCACCAGGGAAGCCCCCATAATTTCTTAGAAAAGTCATATTTTATGGACAATTTTCAGAGTTATAATAAATTATATGTGTTGACCAGTCTTTGTTCAGAAATGCTGTTGTCATTGTTCAGTCTCTAAGTCATGTCTGACTCTTTGTGACCCCATGGACTGCAGCCAGGCTCCTCTGTCCTTCACTATCTCCAAGAGTCTGCTCAAACTCATGTCCATTGAGTCAGTGATGCCATTCAACCATTTCATCCTCTGTCGCCCCCTTCTACCCGCTGCCCTCAGTCTTTCCCAGATCAGAGTCTTTTCCAGGATCAGGTGGCCATAATACTGGAGCTTCAGCATCTGTCCTTCCAGTGAATAATCAGAGTTGATTTCCTTTAGGATTTACTGGTTTGATTTAGTTTAGCTTATCCCAGGATGGAGGTGGAGAAGGCAACGGCAACCCACTCCAGAGTTCTTGCCTGGAAAATCTCATGGACAGAGGAGCCTGGTAGGCTGCAGTCCATGGGATCACGAAAAGTCGGACACGACTGAGTGACTTTACTTTCACTTTTCACTTTCATGCGTTGAAGAAGGAAAGGGCAACCCACTCCAGTGTTCTTGCCTGGAGAATCCCAGGGATGGTGGAGCCTGGTGGGTTGCTATCTATGGGGTCTCACAGAGTCGGACATGACTGAAGTGACTTAGCAGACTTAGCAGATGCCAGGATGGAAATGTTTTTAAATTGAACTTTTTTCTCAGCTACAGAGCTAAGGGTCTGCAAGGAGCAAGGGTATTATTTTCTGTGGAATATACTTTTTAAGTAGAGCCAATTTGGAATATAGACATGTTAGCCCCTGGTCTGTTCTGTGTAGTGGTAAACAATGGCTTTATCATCCAACAGCTGGGACATATTCTGGGCAGAAAAAAATTTCTGTAAGCTTGTGGTGTAGATTTATTTCACGTATACATCTTTGGTGATATCACTGTAGGTCAAATGTCCAACAAAGGTCAGAGTTTTCTCATTGCTAATCTAGTTTAATGCAGAAACTTAGAAATAATACCAAGGTACGAAATGGAGGATGAAATATGCCTCTTCCCATGAGAAAGATTTGTTTTTTTAGTCTTAGTGAATTAGAATTACCCATGCTTAGATAAAAAGAAAACATCTCATCCCAAGCTAACAAATTCCAGTGAATGCCAAAAGGTGCTTTTTCCAACTGCTAGCATTACCTATTGAAGAGATCTGTTATGGAAGAATTAACAAAATGAGAGAGATAAACTGTGACCGTATCTGACCTAATCCCTCTTTTTTAGGCTAAACCTTTCAGGATGGATTATTGTCTATTTTCTTGCAGATCTTAATGAATTTTAGTATTTTATCAATCTTTTCTGTTTCTCTAAAAATCATATTTCTCAGTTCCACTTAAGGGAATCTCTTCTTGTTCAATAATACATGCACATTATTTAATATTCTTTCTTACAAGTTGCTTATGATATTACAGATAGTAATTTAATCCATCCTTAACCCTTCATTCTGCAAGTTAAAAAATCTTAATTCCTTTAACATTCTAAAAATAATATATTGCCTATTAAATTAATTATTTTTGTTACCCTCCAAGAGGAAAAAAAAAAAGCCAGTTTCTTGATATTATTTATCAATGTGCAACCAAAGTTTCACATAACATATAGAGAAACTACAACATCCAGAGCATGGATATGGATCTAAAACATGGGTTTTCAAGGATAAAGAAGTGGTAGGTCTGGCCACCAGGGACATAAAATAAGCTAGCCAAGAATTTTAATGAAAATTTTATAAACTGTAAATTAAAATTCAACAAGAACATATATATGGAATGTCATCCTTGAGGTGGAGTCAAATAAATAAATCATCATCTATGTCTTACTTCATATATAAAAATTTTCTATAATGCAATTCAATCATTCAAGCATCAGTTCTTACATAGTGGCCCCCAGTGTCAGACCACCAAGGTTTTCTTCCATCATGGTAATAAAGATTGGAAAATGAGCACACCACACTTACTGTATTAGTAGTCAATGGCTAAGATAGAGAAATATATAACAACTCTGTAGTATAGTTAGCATTAAAGTAATGATAATGTTGGCTTCCCTGGTGGCTCAGCAGTAAAGAATCTACCCGCCAATGCAGGAGACAGAGGTTCCATCCCTGGTCTGAAAAGATCTCCTGGAGGAGGAAATGGCAACCTTCTCTAGTATTCTTTCCTAATAAATTCCACAGATAGAAGAGCCTGGCAGGCTATATTCCATGGGGTTGCCAAAGAGTAGGACACAGCTAAGGGACTGAGTACTGAGCACAATGACAATGTTAAATCCACAAAAAGCAAAGATGATATTATACATGTTTCAATGCCACATGGTGGATTCATGTTGATGTATGGCAAAACCAATACAATATTGTAAAGTAATTAGCTTCCAATTTAAATAAATAAATTTCTTATATGATATTATACATGTTTCAATGTCATTCTCCCAAATCATTCCACCCTCTCCAAATAAATTTAAAAAATAATAATAAAATAAAATAAATAAATTTAAATTAGAAAAAGCAAAGATAATTAAGTCAATTGAATCAAGGTACACTTTGAAGCTAAACACTCAAATTTAAAGCTCTGATGATACTTATAGCATCTATAGAGTTCTAAACTTCTTAATGTATCTTGAAACATTATAAAATAATTTTAATAGCAGACATACTTTGTTCATTTTTCAGGAGAATATATCTAGTGTTTCACCAATAAATAATCTGCTTTTTTTTTCCTGGTGTGTGTTTCTGTATGTGTGAATGTACGTATTTTCATTTGGAGCAAGCGTACAATTGTATCAAGATTTTGATAGCAGAATAATGAAATCTTTGGAAATTCCCTGGTAGTCCAGTGGTTAGGACTCTGCTTTCCACTGCAGGGGGATATGGGTTCAATTCCTGGTTGGGGAACCAAGATCCCACAAGCTGTCTAGAGTGGCCAAAAAATAAAGAAATAAACAGGGAACTCTTGTTTGTCTCCCATTAAAAAAGAATCATGAAATCTTGGAGGAGTAAATTGTAAATTGGATTGTTTTCCATTATATGTAATAATGTATATATGTATGTATATTATAACATAAACATCAGCAAAATATGAACATAAAATACAAAAAAAAAATTCAAACAATACATGCAGGCATTACATTAAAACCACAAATAAAAGTCCTTATTTATGCTTGCCACAGGACAGTGAACTAGATATTCTTAAGAAAAAATGGAAAATTCCAGTGTAAAACACATAGATGTTGTTTAAAGTTTTAAAAAAATGTACTTTTAAGTATTGGGTTGACCAAAAAGTTCATTGAGATTTTTGCATAACATGGAAAAACCCAAACAAACTTTTGTGGCCATCCCAATATATATTGGTGCTGTGTTCAGTTCAGTCACTCAGTCATGTCTGACTCTTTGCGATCCCATGGACTGCAGCACACTACTAGGCTTCCCTGTCCATCACCAACTCCTGGAGTTTACTCAAACTCACGTCCATTGAGTCAGTAATGCCATGTAACCATCTCGTCCTCTGTCGTCCCCTTCTCCTCCTGCCTTCAACGTTTCCCTGCATCAGGATCTTTTCAAATGAGTCAGTTCTTCCCATCAGGTGACCAAAGTATTGGAGTTTCATCTTCAGCATCAGTCCTTCCAACTAATATTCAGGACTGATTTCCTTTAGGATGGACTGGTTGGATCTCCTTGCAGTCCAGGGGACTCTCAAGAGTCTTCTTCAACACCACAGTTCAAAAGCATCAATTCTTCAGCGCTCGGCTTTCTTTATAGTCCAACTCTCACATCCACACATGGGAAAACCATAGCTTTGACTAGATGGACCTTTGTTGGCAAAGTAATATCTCTGCTTTTTAATAAGCTTTCTAGGTTGGTCATAACTTTCCTTCCAAGGAGTAAGTGTCTTTTAATTTCATGACTGCAGTCACCACCTGCAGTGATTTTGGAGCCCCCCAAAATAAAGCCTATCACTGTTTCCCCAACTATTTGCCATGAAGTGATGGGACCAGATGCCATGATCTTAGTTTTCTGAACGTTGAGTTTTAAGCTGTCTTAGTTTAAGAGAACTTCCCAAGGCTGGAAAAATTAAATAGGGATATATGGATTGTTCATATCAGGAAGCTGAGGCTTCATGAATAAGTGGCCAATCCCATCAAAAATGAGAAATTAGACCTTAGGCTGTGCAAGGTGAGACAATGCTGAACTAGGAATCTCAGCAAAAGTCCAGATGTTTGAAGAGAACACAATCTTAGTAAAATTGTTAGTGCTGTGTGACTTTTGTTTTATTTTCTTCAACAAGAGGATAAGATAATTATTGAACAGCAAGGTAAAATAGAAGGGTAATACTTATTTCAAACTGAAGGAAGTAAAATACCAACTCTTGACGTCAAATACATGAGACATGAAAGAATCTACCACTTAACAAAAATTCCAGAGAAATAGCATCTTCTGGAGATAGTCAAGTTTATATCAAAGCAAGCAGAGAAAATGTGCAAGACACAAGTACTGACTGGTAGAGAGGCAAATGGATTTCTTCTCAACAGTCTCATTCATGGGGAAATATCTATTCCTTTAAAGCTAACTGAATAAAAAAATAAATAAATAAAAATAAATAAAACTAACTGAATAATATTAAGTATAAATTTAACAAAATACTACTGTGGAAACAATTTTTTGCCTTTATATACATATTGTACAAATATTCGAATGAGGTTAAATGAAATAGTATTATAGAGTAATGGTTAATCCCAAATAAATTATATTTGACCTTTAAGATGTTGTTTGAATATCTTATTTAAACATTATTTCCAGAGTTTTCCTCCCTAGTGTTAGTGATTCAAGAGAAGAATGAGAGAGATAGAGAAGAAATACATGGAAAGTAAGGCTGTACATGGATTACCCACACAGAAATAATTAAAAGTCAATTGTTTGCCTTAATTTCAGTTACCTTGTGTTGATTAACCTATTTATTTATTTACTTTCTAAGAGAGGAAAATACATTTGGAAAGCCTATTTATTATTCTCTGTAGAATTGTGAGTTTTAATACAGAAGTTACAGTTATGTTAAAAATATAAATAATTCTAACTTGTCTTTTTCTATGCTGTTGACATGAGGTATTTATTTTTTTATTTTTTGTTATAATCACTCTATGATTTTGATCAGCCAGCAATCTTAGTAATTCTTTTATCCAGTGATGGAATTCTTTTTGAGGGAATGAGGAAGATTGGATTTTTTTTATTCAAAAGAAAAACTACTGTGAGGATTTCTTTGATATATTTAATAAGAACAATAGCTAAAATGTCACTCAACTGCTAACACATACAATCAAGAAACTTTCAGAAGTTTTAAATAAAACATAGTTTTAAAGATTGATCTTGACATATATACATAATGAGGATCTGAATAGTGAGCAAGGTCACTGCTGAAGTAGACTAAAGGGATCTTTATTCTCCAAACCATTTTCCACTAAAGACACTTAGTCCTTGAAAATCTTTGACCATGTTATTTGGCACCATATTATCTCAGTTGCTGCTGCTGCAAAGTCACTTCAGTCGTGTCCGACTCTGTGTGACCCCATAGATGGCAGCCCACCAAGCTCCCTCATCCTTGGGATTCTCCAGGCAAGAACACTGGAGTGGGTTGCCATTTCCTTCTCCAGTGCATGAAAGTGAAAAGTGAAAGGGAAGTCGCTCAGTCGTGTCCGACTCTTCGTGACCCCATGGACTGCAACCTACCAGGCTCCTCCGTCCATGGGATTTTCCAGGCAAGAATACTGGAGTGGGGTGCCATCGCCTTCTCCCTATTACCTCAGTACACATGTAATAATAAAAATAAAAGCAATAATTGAGATCTATTTCAAATAATCTTCTTCTTAAAGTCACTAAGTCATGTCCAAATTTCTCCAGGCCAGAATACTGGAGGGCAGCTGTTTACCTTCTCCAGGGGATCTTCCTAACCCAGGGATCAAATCTAGATCTCCCACATTGTAGGCAGATTCTTGACCAGCTGAGCCACAAAGGAAGCCCAAGAATACTGGAATGGGTAGCCTATCCCTTCTCCAGGGGATCTTTCTGACCCAGGAATCAAACTGGGGTCTCCTGCATTGCAGGTGGATTCTCTACCAGTTGAGCTACCAAGGAGCCCCAATTATGCTAATTGTAATTAATATAAATGTCTCATTTGGAATCCCCTAGGAGTCCAGTGGTTAGAACTCTGTGCTTCCACTAAAGGGGGTCTGGGTTTGATCTCTGGCTGGGCAACTAAGACGCTGCAAAACACCACATGGCACAGCCAAAAAGAAAAAAATCTTATGAAATGTAAATATGGAATGAAAACCAGCATTTTAATTTGCCCTATTCCAATCTCCACCTCCAGATTTTCAATAGTTTTGAGAAACAAAAGCCCACATTTACCATGAAATCACCATCACAACTCAGGCCTTGTGATCACCAGAAGGAACCGAATGGAGTTGAAACTCCTTCAAAGTCTCATTCCCAAAGAATTCACATTATTTGACCTGTCTGGTATTTTCCTGGAAAACCATGCTTTCAAGGCTGTGTTATTTGATCTGACTTGAAGGTCACCAGGAGTAGAGAGACTTTTCTCAGTTGGTATTTGTCAAAAATAGTTACAGGCAATTAATTGATTAAATTCATGGTTGCCTAAAGCAGTAGGTAACAGGACAAAGAATAGGCTAACCATACTGAAAATCTGTATAAGCAGAAAGTGAGTGTATTGTCAATTTCATGGCTGAATTTTAAAAGTGTCCACCAACGTACATGGGCTTCCCTTGTGGTTCAGACGGTAAAGCATCTATCTACAATGCAGGAGACCCAGGTTTGATCCTTGGGTTGGGAAGATCCCCTGGAGAAGGAAATGGCAGCCCACTCCAGTATTCTTGCCTGGAAAATCCCATGGACCATGGAGCCTGGTAGGCTACTGTCCATGGGTTCGCAAAGAGTTGGACACGACCGAGGGACTTCACTTTCACTTTCACCAACATGCAGAGTCCCTAGGCAAAAAATTGAAAACTTGTAATATTAAGAAATATCTGAATAAATAATTATCTGACCACTAAGCTAAATCAGAAGATATTTCTCTCACTACACATGACTGTAGCCATGAAATTAAAAGACACTTACTCCTTGGAAGAAAAGTTATGATCAACTTAGATAGCATATTGAAAAGCAGAGACACTACTTTGCCAACAAAGGTCCATCTAGTCAAGGCTATGGTTTTTCCAGTGGTCATGTATGGATGTGAGAGTTGGACTGTGAAGAAGGCTGAGTGCCGAAGAAGTGATGCATTTGAACTGTGGTGTTGGAGAAGACTCTTGAGAGTCCCTTGGACTGCAAGGAGATCCAACCAGTCCATTCTGAAGGAGATCAGCCCTGGGATTTCTTTGGAAGGAATGATGCTAAAGCTGAAATTCCAGTACTTTGGCCACTTCATGTGAAGAGTTGACTCATTGGAAAAGACTCTGATGCTGGGAAGGACTGGGGGCAGGAGAAGAAGGGGATGACAGAGGATGAGATGGCTGGATGGCATCACTGACTCGATGGACTTGAGTCTGAGTGAACTCTGGGAGTTGGTGATGGACAGGGAGGTCTGGCGTGCTGTGATTCATGGGGTCGCAAAGAGTAGGACACGACTTGAGCGACTGAACTGAACACATGACAAAGAATAAAAACCCAGTTTATGATGCAGATCTACCAAATCCATGATTCTCCTTGCATTCTTTATTTCTGCTAATAAAATTATCAATCAAATGCTTGTATGAGAAATCTAAGAGTCATCTTTATCTTCTCTTTGTTTGCTGCTAAGTCGCTTCAGTCGTGTCCGACCCCATAGACGGCAGCCCACCAGGCCCCGCCATCCCTGGGATTCTCCAGGCAAGAACACGAGTGGGTTGCCATTTCCTTCTCCAATGCATGATAATGAAAAGCGAAAGTGAAGTCACTGAGTCATGTCCAACTCTCAGCAACCCCAATGCCTTCTCTTTTTTTATTCCCTCTGAAATCCACTATATCTAAAAGTTCTGTCTTCTAAATAACAAGATATATCACCTTGCTATAGACTTTTATCAGTCTCCCATCCTTTCTGACCTAGTCCATTGACAATAAATACCTTACTTAATTCTTATCCTATTCTCAACCTTTCCTTTTTCATTCTATTCCTCACTTTTTTATTAATGATTAAACATACATAATTGACTAATACAGACATATAACATATAATGTTATATTTTCGTTTCCACAGGCTGCTGTAACAAATTATCATAAACTAGGTGGTTTTAAACAACAGAAATTTATTCTTTTACATTTCTAGAAGCCAGACCAAAATCAATGTGTTTGCAGGGCTGGGCTTCCTCTGAATATTTCAGGAGTGAATAATCTCTTATTTTGTCCAGCCTATGGTGCCTCCAGACATTCCTTGGTTAGTGGCAGCTTAACTCCAATTTCTGCCTCCATCTTCTATAACCTTCTCCCTTGTGTGTCTGTGTTTCAAATTTCCTTCTCCTTTTCTCATAAGGGAAACTGTTCTTGAAGTTAGGGCCCATCCTACATCTTATATGATTTTACCTTGACATCCTTAATTTAAGTACATCTGCAAATACCCTATTTCCAAATAAGGTCACATTCACTGGTACTGGAGAGTTAGGACTTAGACATCTTTTTGGAGGCAACCCACTATAATATATAAATATATAATGATTTATAATTGATTTTATATATAGTTATTTATTTTCTTTAAAAATCCTTGCTTTAATAAATTCTTGATGCCTACATTGTGAAGTTTGTTCACCAGGATCCCCTGTCCCTGGGGTTCTCTAGGCAAGAATACTGGAGTGGACTGCCATTTCCTTCTCCAATGCATGAAAGTGAAAAGTCAAAGTGAAGTCACTCAGTTGTGTCCAACTCTTCATGACCCCATGGACTGCAGCCTACCAGGCTCCTCCATCCATGGGATTTTCCAGGCAAGAGTACTGGAGTGGGGCGCCATTGTCTTCTCCAAGGGGTGGTAGAGGGAGAGATAAGTTAGAAGTTGGGATTAAGATATACACACTACAATATATAAAGTAGATAAAAGGACGTACTATATAGCACAGGAAATTATATTCAATATCTTGTAATAACCTATAATGGAAAATAATCTGGAAAAGTATATATACATAGTTATGCATAGTTGCATATATATATATATATATATATATATATATATATAACTGAATCACTTTGCTGTACACCTGAAATTAACACAACATTGTAAATGAGCTATACTTCAATTTAGAAAATAAAGAATTTTTAAAATTAAAAAAATAAAAAGTAAAAAATAAAATGGTTTAATAAAAGGAGACAATCCCATCTCCTGAGGGGGTGATTTGTTACTTGTGAGTTATGCTTTATTATTTATCATAAAAGCCATCAGAAATATTTNAACATTGTAAATGAGCTATACTTCAATTTAGAAAATAAAGAATTTTTAAAATTAAAAAAATAAAAAGTAAAAAATAAAATGGTTTAATAAAAGGAGACAATCCCATCTCCTGAGGGGGTGATTTGTTACTTGTGAGTTATGCTTTATTATTTATCATAAAAGCCATCAGAAATATTTTTGGTAATAACTCAAATTATACTTATTTTTTAATAAAGCCTGAAATTTACCTTGATAAAAATAGGCAACTTCTTATCTATGAAATTAACAACACAGTATTTTATTCAAAGTGATGACACTTTCATGCTATGTTGGTGAAAACGTAAATTTGCAAACACTTCAAGAATTTTAGAACATTCCTAGCCTTTGTCTAGCAACTAAAGTTTTAGAAATCAAACTTAAGTAAATGATCAATATGTGGGCAAAGATCGATGAACAAAACTGTTTATTATCGTGATGTGAAAAAGCACAAATCCGACAGTAGTGAAATCGTTATGGAAATTGATATATTCCTTCTGTAGTAATTAGGCAATATTTAAATATCATATTTTTGAAGAATATTAATGAAATTTGTTGAATAGTACAGTGAAAGAAGAGTCGATTATGAGTCACTAACTCTAATATTCAGCTTTTTCTAAGGACAATAGATGTGACAGAGTATTCCTTTTCATGAGACCATGTGCATTTCGCAAATCCTCTCGGATTTCTTCTCCAAACAAAGATGATTTTGCTTTCCTTTTGCTTCTGTTTTTCTTTTGGTAAAGGCAGCACACTCCCAAGTTTCCATTTAATGATTTTCATTTAATTGAAAGAAAAAAATTGTTGGCATTTTAAATTCACTTCACAGCTCTCTCACCACCTACACCTGAAATTAAGGACGTTTTGAGGATTGTAAGCTTAAAGAGTCATTAATTTCAACAGCTCTACAGATATTCTTTTCTATCAGCCCCAATTTACTAGGAGGAGAACACTTTTCCCTCAATTCAGTTCAGTTCAGTCGCTCAGTCGTGTCCGACTCTTTGCGACCCCATGAATCACAGCATGCCAGGCNTTTGAGACTGCATCCAAGTACTGCATTTCAGACTCTTTTGTTGACCATGATGGCTACTCCATTTCTCCTAAGCGATTCCTGCCCACAGTAGTAGATATAATGGTCCTCTGAGTTAAATTCACCCATTCCAGTCCATTTTAGTTCGCTGATTCCTAGAATGTCGATGTTCGTTCTTGTCATCTCCTGTTTGACCAGTTCCAGTTTGCCTTGATTCATGGACCTAACATTCCAGGTTCCTATGCAACATTGCTCTTTATATCATCAGACCTTGCTTCTATCACCAGTCATATCCACAACTGGGTATNCGCTGATTCCTAGAATGTCGATGTTCGTTCTTGTCATCTCCTGTTTGACCAGTTCCAGTTTGCCTTGATTCATGGACCTAACATTCCAGGTTCCTATGCAACATTGCTCTTTATATCATCAGACCTTGCTTCTATCACCAGTCATATCCACAACTGGGTATTGTTTTTACTTTGGCTCCATCCCTTCATTTTTTCTGGAGTTATTTCTCCACTGATCTCCAGTAGCATATTTGGCACCTCCCAACCTGGGGAGTTCCTCTTTCAGTATCCTATCATTTTGCCTTTTCATACTGTTTCTTTTATTAGTGTCTTATAATTTTATGTGTACACTTCTTCTGTCTCCTTAGGTAAGTTTATTCTTAGATACTGTTTTTTGTTGCAATGGTGAATGAGATTGATTCCTTAATTAGTTTTTCTGATTTTTTTATTGTTCTAGAAATGCAAGTGATATCTGTGTATTGATTTTGTATCCTTCAACTTTGCTAAATTCACTGATTAGCTCTAGTATTTTTCTGATATTATCTTTAGGGTTTTCCATGTACAGCATCATGTCATCTGCCAACAGTGAGTGCTTTACTTCTTCTTTCCTGATTTGGATTCTTTTATTTCTTTTTCTTCCCTGATTGCTGTATCTAGGACTTCCAGAGCTACATTGAATAATAGTGGTGAAACTGGACACCCTGTCTTGTTCCTGATCTTAGGGGGAATGCTTTCAGTTTTTCACCATTAAGAATAATGTTTGCTGTAGGCTTATCATATATGGCCTTTACTATGTTGATGTAGGTTCCTTCTATGCCTATTTATTGAAGAATTTTAATCCTAAATCAGTGCTGAATTTTGTCAAAGGCTTTTCTGCATCTATTGAGATTATCATATGGTTTTTATCTTTCAATTTGTTAATTTAGTATATCACATTGGTTGATTTGCATATATTGAAGAATCCTTGCATTCCTGGAATAAACCCAACTTGATTATGGTGTGTGAGTTTTTTGATGTGCTGCTGAATTTTGTTTGCTAACATTTTGTTGAGAATTTTTGCATCTATGTTCATCAGTGTATTAATCTGCAGTTTTCTTTTTGTGTGTGTTGTCTTTGTCTTGTTTTGGTATCAGGGTGATGGTGGCCTCATAGAATGAGTTTGGAAGTGTTCCTTCCTCTGCAATTTTTTGAAAGAGTATTAGGATAGGCATTAGCTCTTCTCTAAATGTTTTATGGAATTCTGTGAAGTCATCTGGTCCTGGGCTTTTGTTTTTTAGATTTTTTTATCACAGCTTCTATTTCATTGCTTGTAATTGGGTTGTTCATAATTTCTATTTCTTCCTCGTTCAGTCTTGAAAGTTTGAACTTTTCTAGGAATCTATCCATTTCTTCCAGGTTATCCATTTTATTGCCACAATTATTGTTCATAATAGTCCCCTATAATCCTTAATCCTTTCTGCATTGTCTGTTGTAACTTCTCCTTTTTCATTTGTAATTTAGTTAATTTGATTCTTCTCTTTTTTTCTTGATGAGTCTGGCTAAGGGCTTGTCAATTTTGTTTATCTACTCAAAGAACCAGCTTTTAGTTTTCTTAATCTTTACTATTCTTTCTTTCATTTATTTCTGCTTATATCTTTATTATTCCATTCCTTCTACTAATTTTGTGGTTCTTTTGTTCTTCTTTTTCCAGTTGTTTTAGGTGTAAAGTTACGCTTTCTATTTGATGTTTTTTCTTGTTTCTTGAGGTAGGATTGTATTGCTATAAACTGCCCTCTTGGAACTGCTTTCAATGCACTTCATAGGTTTTGAGTTGTGTTTTCATTGTCATTTATTTCTAGAAATTCTTTGATTTCCCTTTTGATTTCTTCAGTAACCTGTTGGTTATTTAGAAACATGTGGTTTGTTCCCCATGTGTTTGTGTTTCTTAGTTTCTTTTTTTTTTCTTGTAATTGATATCTAGTCTCATAGCATTGTGGTCAGAAAAGATGCTTGATATGATTTCAATTTTCTTAAATTTACTGGAGTTTGATTTGTGATCCAAGATGTGGTCTATCTTGGAGAATGTTCCATGTGTCCTTGACAAGAAGGTATATTCTTCTACATTTGGATGGAATGTCCAGAAGATATCAATGAAATCCATGTCATCTAATGTATCATTTAAGACTTGTGTTTCCTTATTAATTTTCTGTTTTGAGGATCTGTCCGTTGATGTGAGTGGGGTATTAAAGTCTCCTACTCTTATCCTGTTACTGTCAATTTCTCCTTTTATGTCTGTTAGTGTTTGCCTTATGTATTGAGGTGCTCCTAGGATGGATGCATAGATATTTACAATTGTTATGTTTTCTTCTTGGATTGATCCTGTGATCATTATGTAGTGTCTTTCCTTATCTCTTGTAAACTTCTTTATTTTCAGGTCTATTTTGTCTGATATGAGGATTGCTACCTGCTACTCCAGCTTCCTTTTGCTTCCCATTTGCATGGAATATATTTTTTCTATCCTCTCATTTTCAATCTATATATGTCTTGAGTTCTGAAGCAGGTTTTTTGTAGAGAGCATATATATGGGTCTTGTTTGTGTATCCATTCAACCAGTCTATGTCTTTTGGTTGGAGCATTTAATCCATTTACACTTAAAGTAATTATTGATATATGTGTTCTTATTGCCATTTTCTTAATTGTTTGTGGTTGATTTTGTAGATCTTTTTTTCTTCTCATGTATTCCTTGACTATATAAGCCCTTTTAACATTTGTTATTGGAGAAGGAAATGGCAACCCACTCCAGTATTCTTGCCTAGAGAATCCTGTGGATGGAGGAGCCTGGTGGGCTGCCATCTATGAGGTCACATGGAGTTGGACATGACTGAAGCAACTTAGCAGCAGCAGCAGCATTCATTGTAAAACTGGTTTGGTGGTACTGAATTCCCTTAACTTTTCCTTTTTTGAAAGCTTTTTATTTCTCCATCAATTTTGAATGAGATCCTTGCCAGGTTCTGTAATCTTGGTTGTAGATTTTTTTTCCCCCCTTTCAATACTTTAAATGTATCCAGCCATTCCCTTCTGGCCTGCAGAGCTTCTCCTAAAAGATCAGGTGTTAAGCATATGGGGTTTCCCTTGTATGTTACTTGTTGCTTCTTCTTTGCTGCTTTTATTATTCTTTCTTTGTGTTATTTTTTGTTAGTTTAATTAGTTTGTGTCTTAGCGTGTTTCTCCTTGGGTTTATCCTGTATGGGATTCTTTGTGCATCTTGGATTTGATTGACTATTTCCTTTTCCATGTTGGGGAAATTTTCAACTATAATACCTTCAAAAGTTTTCTCATACCCTTTTTCTCTTCTTCTGGGGCCCCTATAATTCGAATGTTGGTGCATTTGATATTGTCTCAGAGGTCTCTCAGTCTATCCTCAATTCTTTTCATTCTTTTTACTTTATTCTGCTCTTCAGAAGTTATTTCCATCATTTTATCTTTCAGCTCACTGATTTGTTCTTCTGCTTCAGATATTCTGCTACTGATTCCTTTTAGAGTATTTTTAATTTCAGTAATTGTATTGTTTGTCACTGTATCTTTACTCTTTAATTCCTCAAGGTCTTTGTTAATTGACCCTTGCATTTTCTCCATTTTGTTTTCAAGGTTTTTGATTATCTCTACTATCATTATTCTGAATTCTTTTTCAGATAGTTTGCCTATTTCCTCTTGATTCATTTATACTTTTGTGTTTCTAGTTTGTTCCTTAATTTGTGTAGTATTTCTCTGCCTTTTCATTATTATTATTATTTTTTAACTTATTGTGTTTGAGGGCTCCTTTTCTCAGGCTTCAAGTTTGAATTATTTCTTTTTTTAAAATTTAAATTTATTTATTTTAATTGGAGGCTAATTGCTTCTTTTTGATTTCTGCCCTCCTAAGGTTGATCCAGTGGTTTGTGTAAACTTTATATGGGGTGATATTTGTGCTGAGTTTTTGTTTGTGTCTTAGAGCCACTTTTTGGGGGTCCAGTAGGGGGGGTGGAGGTGACAAGAGTACTAGAGTGGGTTGCCATTCCCTTCTCCAGGAGATCTTCCCCACCCAGAGTGACTCAGATGGTAAAGCATCTACAATGGTAAAGTCTACAATGTGAGAGACCTGGGTTCGATCCCTGGTTTGGGAAGATTCCCTGGAGGAGGAAATGGCAACCCACTCCAGTACTCTTGCCTTGAAAATCCAATGGAAGGAGGAGCTTGGTGCAGGCTACTATCCATGAGACTGAGCGACTTTCTTTCTTTCTTTCTTTGTTTTCCTCTGATGGACAAGGCTGAGCGAGGTGATAATCTTGTCTGCTGCTGATTGGGTTTGTATTTTGTTTGTTGTTTAGATGCACAGGGTGCTACTGGTGGTTGGGTGATGCCAGGTCTTGTATTCAAGTGGTTTTCTTTGTGTGAGTTCTCACTATTTGATATTCCCCAGGGTAGTTCTCTGTTTGTCTAGGGTCTTGGAGTCAGTGCTCCCACTCCAAAGGCTCAGGGCTTGATATCTCTCCAAAGACCAGCCTAGGTCCAATCTACCAAGAGGAATTTCACCCAAAATGAAAGGGCCTTTACTTGAGGTCCAAAAGCCAGAGCACAAGAACACAATGGAGATCTCTGACTCAGCAGAAACTCAGTATTGCTTTCTACCTGGACAGGCCTCCTTGGATTGCAACAGATGTCTAGAGGGTCTGTCCTTCACAGTGGCCAGCAGTACTCTGCCATGACTTCTTAGACCCTTTAATGGTTAAGGTGATCATCACATTTTTAAAAACTATTTTACCACTTTATTTTTACAGAAATATGTTTTAAACAAGTAAGTCTTTAGATATCAGTATCTATCTTTTCCCATTTTAGGGAACTAGTGGGTTTGAGCTGTCTCTGACATCTATTTTCCAGTATTTCTCCAAGATTATTGATTCTGACCTTGTAATTACATCCAAGCATGATAGAAATAGTTTCTTCCTCAAAGCAGCATACTCAGGTTAAGTTTAAACAAGATGAATGTTGTCCAGAGTTGAAAATCCCCAGTAGAGTTTCTGGGACATTTTCAAAGCCTCTGGCAAAAATGTTAAAAACTTTTACTTTTTTTTTTGGCTATGCCATGTGATCTTAGTCCCCTGATTAGGAATTGAACTTGTGTCCCCTGCAATGGGAGCTCAGAGTCTTAACCATTGGATCACCAAGGAAATCTCTTAAGTTTGTACTATTTTAACAAGCATCATTTATTTATGTTTAAACAACTTTAGTGAAGGGAAATTTGTGGGTCATTAAATTATAACTGCATTACAGGTATGTTTTCAAAAGATTCTTGGCTTTTTATTCAGTAATCAAATTAAATAGCAGATTTATGATTGAATCCAAAATCATTAAAATCATGTGCTTTCTTCCAGACCAATAAATTATGTAGACTATCGTACATAAAAATGGTATATTATGCACATATATATTCCTAAATGTGACTTTTGGTGAGAGAAAACCGGTATTTTTTTCATAGGTGGTTTTTCCTCAAAGATGATTCTTACCTACTTTCAGGTGAAAATTGCTAGATTAACTTGTATAATCTGTTTTAAATCAGACTGGCTACAACACTTCATTTTTGAAACATTCTCTGCAGGGGTCCCCCAAATCTCCTGAATAAGTTCTATTTTCTTTTTCTTGGCATTTTACTTCATTAGTAAAAATGATAATATCTCCCTAAAGTATGAGTAATTACAACTGGTGTCATTTTAGTGAAGATTTGTGTCCTCCTTTGTATCTGGGAGCATTATTCTGAATACATTTATTACACACCAGTATTGTCCCTTCTAGGATCTCAAGGCATTTTTCTCTTTACACATTTGCATACTAAAAAGTTTAATTATGAGAATAAAAAATTGTGTTATTACTTTTTGGAATAGCAGTGCAATTCTTTCCTTTGATGGAGTAAGAATAGTCGACCAACTCTTCCACTTTATCACATTTTAAGAATCATTCCTGTGTATTCATTTTGCTTCACTCAAGTTGTAATAGATGTTAGATGTAAATACATATGCAAAATCTGTGTCTATTTTTGACAAATTACCTTTTACAAAACATACATGCTCAAAAATCATGTGGTACATTGGAACTTTAATGATATACTGATATACTATATGCTTCTTTATATATTTAGATTCAGTTTCAGTAGATTTGAGGAATGTGTCACATTGTGGCAATTATGATCCTTGATAAAAAAAAATCTACAGCAAATAACATTAAGATGTCAAGATGTCTGTTAGTGAGTAAGTCACATGCAAGCAGTTGTTACATTGGTTACAGAATCCTGTTAGGTTTGATGCATGTTTGCTATCCTAAAATACACTTTCCACCATTCATGAGAGACATTCAGGCCAGTATTTCACAGGTATTCGTTAATTATTCCGTGTATGTCAGTATTATTTTAATGTGAGAGAAACATTTTTTGAAGTAATACATTGGAGTCCATGAATCATAAGGTCATTGTTTTCTGTAGTATGCTTTACAAGATTATTTACTGTTTTGATTCTTTGTTTCACATGTTTAGGGAAACTGTCACCTACATTAGTTGGAAGAATAAAGACTGAAACTTGCTCTGTCACTTACTGTTCTCTATGGGGAGATTTTTCTTTTTCTTTCAATTTCATCCACTGATAGGATAGTGTCAGAACGTTGGGTCTATGCACTATGTGAGGGTTTCTCATCAGACCTCTCCCCACCTCCTCTTAAATCTATCCCATTAAAACCCAGTCTCTCTAGGCAAATGACAGTCTTCATGCGTCCTCAAGGTAAACACTTTTTCTAGAGTTTGACTGTCTCTATGTAATAGAACTATTTTGCCATTTCTAGCTTTCTTGAACTTAGCTATGCTGTTTAATAAAAAGAAACCATCTATAAACACACATAGAGAACATTTTAAAATATTCTATACTAGAAAGGATATCTCTGAACATCCATCCTATACTGATAGAAATCAAAATTATTTTTAAATTTAAAAAATCCTTTATCCATGACAGATATGATCAACATTTTGAGTTAGCAGGGACAATCAATAATCTTGGCGCATGTGTTATCCTCTCATACTGAGCAATATCACTACAGTATTATTAACATTTGTGTTTAAGTATACTCAGATTATTAAATAAGCAACTGAAAATATAAGTAGCAAATATTATATATATCTAGATTTCCTGTAAAAATATCCCATATCAACTGAAAAAGGCCCATGC
>SJYA01003353.1:537370-551820 GCA_006410615.1 Neotragus moschatus | reverse complement strand
TTCTGGTTTTCAGTTTTATTTTTACAGTAGCCTCAAGGCTTCTTCTTCTATATAGCACCAATGAGATGTGTATAAGAGACAGGGATGGGCCTAGAAGTATGACTAGACTATGGACAGGCATGCTTCATCCAGGAGGAGCTCATGCTATTTAGCAAAACAATGTGAATTACGTTACAGAGGCAGGCAAGTTCTCATCATGGTCATGGTGCAGTGAGTATTCCAAGTTCTTAAAGAGTAGAAGTGAAGGAGCCAAAGAAATGCTTTGTGGGAAAAGTAGGCTGGACACAGTTTACAGAATTTTTCTGAGTGCAGTACTGGTAAGTTTATGCATACTAATAGGGATTGGATAACCATTAATGCTTTCTTAATATTTTTATTTTATCTCTGTTACTTTGAAAATGATGAAAGTTCCTCTTGAAACTGTTTCCTCACCATTACATGCTGTTTTCTTCTTACCTCTCTGTCTGTTCTTTCTTAGAGTTCACAAAGTCTTTTCCCCATTCACCCCTTAAATGTTGTTGTTTCTTCATATTCTTCCTTGAGCATCTCACTTATTCTTTTATGTACAATTACCACCACTATCCTTAGAATTTCACAGTATCCATTTCCAACCCAATTTTCTGTTGAGTTTTATATCTGAAAATCCCATAGTTACTTCACTTGTCCATCTTTCTTACTAGACTATGAGCACTTTGAGTCTTACACATTTTTTATCCTCATTGTCTAGGTAGCCTAATACTTGACAGATATTCAAGACACATTTTTGGAAGGCAGGAATGAGTAGTAGCACTGTGATCATAATTATATTTTGAGAAAATGAATCTGGCAGTAGTTTCAGAGAGTATCAGAGTTGGCTTGAGAAATGGCTTGAAATTTTTTACTATTGTGTTTCATTGTCCATATTACTTGTTCTTAGACTTACACAGAGATAGAACCCTATTAATCTACATACTCTTACAGAGGCACTTCCCTGGTGGCTCAGAGGTTAAAGCATCTGCCTCCAATGCAGGAGACCCAGGTTTGATCCCTGGAGAAGGAAATGGCGATCCCCTCCAGTATTCTTGCCTGGAGAATCCCATGGACAGAGAAACCTAGTAGGTTACAGTCCACGGGGTCGCAAAGAGTCGGACACGACTGAGCGACTTCACCTCACCTTCTACAGAGGCACAGATGACTTTTACTTACACAAATATGCATTTGTGATGCTCATCCATTACAATTATTCTTACAGGTACCTTGAAGAAACTATGCAATTTACAGGCCCCTGCGTCATTTCTACTTTTCCCTGTCTTCCACACCCAAGAAAAACTAATTTGCCATGTCTGTGTGTTACTTCATATTCACATGACAACTATCACAATTATAAGTCTATTGTCTAAGAAGGTATTTTCTTAAAAGTTAAGTTATGTTAGACTCAAGTTAAATGATGACAAACATAGAGGTATATTTTCTGATTCACAGTATCAGAAAAGTTCTATGATAAGTTTTACATTGGATTGTTTTACCTTTTCCTTTCCTTGGTGCTTTTTGGTTCCAAACTTATTTCATTGAAAAATAAATTTCTGTTGTTTACTACTAAACAGTAATCAAGAATGTTACTTTGCAATTGATATCTAAAATTGAACCTCATTGATTCATTTGATAAACATTTATTACACATTTGCTAAGTATAAGATACTGTGCTGTGCTGTTGTGAGGTATAAAGAACTTCCTTAATACAATATACATAGGTCAGATTCCTGGTTCAAGCCTCTGCCCTAAAGTATAAAGATGAAAAATCTTGGCATATTTAGCACTGCTCTCATCAATATTATTGTAATTCAACAAGTATTTGAACATCTAGACTGTCCAGCACATTGTGCTAATAAAGTAGAGAAAGAACAAAGGTAACAAAACCATTTCCCATCCTTTAAGAGCTTAAAACCAAATATGTCTATGCTCAGTCTCTTCCAATTATTTGCGACCCTATGGGCTGTAGCCCTCCAGACTCCTTTGTTCATGGGATTTCCCAGGCAAGAATACTGAAGTGGGTTGTCATTTCCTTTTCTAGGGGACCTTCCTGACCCAGGGATTGAACCCTCGTCTCTTACGTTTCCTGCATTAACAGGCAGGTTCTTTACCACTAGTTCCACCTGGGAAGCCAAGCACATTTTACATTTATTGAGACTTTACTATGCTTCCCATACTTCCTGGCACTTAACATTTATTAACACAACCTACATGAATTAGCAACTTTTTATCTGTATCAAGACATTTTAGGTGAAGAAACCCAGGCAGAGGTTTCTCATCTGAAGTCACACACCTTGTAACTAGAGGATCTAGGGTGTCCATTCAGGTCTTTTTGACACCAGAGCCAGAGTTTTTAATGACTATTACTACACTATATTTCCTGGTTTGAGAAAGAAAGATGCATACACAAGTAACTATAGTTCAGGAATGATTGTGAGATATCAGTCATAAAGATGTCAACAAAGTACTGTGGAAACACAGCACAAGGATCTGGGGAGATTTCATGGAAAAAGGGTTCATTTAAATCAAGTCTGTAATAGCAGTAACAGCTATGACGTTTGAGCAAATACAGCTTGCCAGATATTTGTGATGCTCTTGATATACACCACTTATATTCTAACAATAATGCTATCAAGTTATTTTACACTTGACACAAGTGCTCACAGTGACCAAAAACCCTACCCAATGGTCATATACCTAAAAGTAGTAGATCTACCATTAAGAAATAGGCCTGCACAGATTGCCTTCCCCCTCCCCAACCCCTTCATTTTCACTTCCCTACACTGCTACTCATAAATATAGTTTAAACTTACTTAAGCAGTGGTCATAGGGAAAGGCATGAAATTGGGGAAATTTAAGGGAAACTTTTGGGAATGAAGAGTGACAATTATTTGGAGTATGAAGGAATATTGTGCAGAAGGGTAGAAGAGTAGTGAGGGATATAGCTAAAAGTTCATTTAGATTACATTGTGGCAGGAACAAAACATCCAAGTTAGAATTTTGCCAATCAAGATACATTTACAGCCAAGTATTAGATAAGTTGATATAGGGACAGAGAGCAATATCTGTAAATATTTTCCCATGATAATTCAGGAAAGGGATAAGGAATGCCAGAATTAGGTGATGAAGGTGGAAATTGCAATAAAGAGAACAAAGACAAACTGTCAAGAGAGCATTGACAGGATTTCTCTCCAGCAGCTCACCTGGTAAAGAATCCACCTGCAATGTAGGAGATACCAGTTTGATTCCTGGGTCGGGAAGATTCCCTGGGGAAGGGACAGGCTACCCATACCAGTATTCATGGGCTTCCCTGGTAGCTCATTCAGTAAAGAGTATGCCTGAAATGTGGGAGACATGGGTTTGATCCCTGGGCTGGGAAGATCCCCTGGAGGAGGGCATGGCAACCCACTTTAGTATTCTTGCCTGGAAAATCCCTATGGACTAAGAGTCAGACATGACTGATCAACTAAGCACAGCACAACATCCCCTGAAGCCCTCTGTGTTCAAGTCTTTGCCACTTCATGGACTATACAGTCCATGGAATTCTCCAGGCCAGAATACTGGAGTGGGTAGCCTTTCCCTTCTCTAGGGGATCTTCCCAACCCAGGGACTGAACCCAGGTCATCTGCATTGCAGGCAGATTCTTTACCAGATGAGCCACAAGGGAAGCCCTTTTGTAAGATTGAAAAGTGAAAGTGAAGTTGTTCAGTCGTGTCTGACTCCTTGCAACCCGTGGACTGTAGCCTGCCAGGCTCCTCTGTCCATGGGATTCTCTAGGCAAGAATACTGGAGTGGGTTGCCATTTCCATCTCCAGGGGATCTTCCCAACTCAGGGATCGAACCCAGGTCTCCCACATTGCAGGCAGACTCTTTAACCTCTGCACCACCAGGGGAGCCCATTGTAAGATTATGTACTTCNCTGTAGCCTGCCAGGCTCCTCTGTCCATGGGATTCTCTAGGCAAGAATACTGGAGTGGGTTGCCATTTCCATCTCCAGGGGATCTTCCCAACTCAGGGATCGAACCCAGGTCTCCCACATTGCAGGCAGACTCTTTAACCTCTGCACCACCAGGGGAGCCCATTGTAAGATTATGTACTTCCAATTAGTAAGTTTTCTGATAAAAACATTTTCCAGTGGAATGTACCTTCCTCATTATATATTCATGTTTTTTTTTCCAATCATATGTTAATTTTTATTGAATTTTGGAATATTTAAGGTAAGGTAACAGATTCTGGAACAACAGATTGGTTCCAAATAGGAAAAGGAGTATGTCAAGGCTGTATATTGTCACTCTGCTTATTNGCAATCCGTTTCCCTTATGATATCATACATGTTACAATGCCATAACCCTGGGATTTCTTTGGAAGGAAAGATGCTGAAGCTGAAACTCCAGTACTTTGGCCACCTCATGCGAAGAGTTGACTCATTGGAAAAGACCCTGATGCTGGGAGGGATTGGGGGCAGGAGAAGGTGACGACAGAGGATGAGATGGTTGGGTGGCATCACTGACTCAATGGACGCGAGTCTGAGTGAACTCTGGGACTTGGTGATGGACAGGGAGGCCTGGCTTGCTGCAATTCATGGAGTCGCAAAGACTTGGTCACGACTGAGCGACTGAACTGAACAGATTCTTGTAGTTTTGACTACTTCTCCTAACTTCACCTTTATAATATGTATGAAAGTGCCAATCACTCAGTTGTGTCCAACACTTTTAGACCCCATGGATTATCACCTGCGAAGATGTTCTGTCCACGGAATTCTCCAGACAAGAACACTGTAGTTAGTAGCCATTCCCTTCTCTAGGGGATCTTCCTGACTCTGGAACTGAATCCATGTCTCCTGCACTGCAAGCAGACTCTTTACCATCTGAGCCACCAGGAAAGCCCCTAAAATATGTATATAAATTCAAATATACATTTAAAATATTAGCTACAATGTTAAAATCACTTTATAATGATTACATGGATTGACTTAGCACAAATTAATTTTTTCTTATCTTTACCATAAAGAAGTACTATATCTACCATATTTCAAAATTATTTACCTACCTCCACATATCCTCAGCTACCTCCACATATCCTCAGCTGTCTCCACTTTTTGATTCCATTCATAAAAAATTCTCCAGGAGAATCCAATTCAAAAATCTGAAGACAGATTTTTATCCCTGTCAGTTAAATAAAGCCATTCTTTTCAAAGTCAACAACTTTCAAATTCCCCAAAATGTGTCAATTCAAATCTTTTTTTACTAGGTCTATTAATGATATTTGACACAGTTGATCACTGACTGCTTTCTTGACTTAAGCTCCAGAACATAAAATTTTTCTTGAATTTTTCCTGTCCTGTTTCTTATCTCATTGGCTGCTCCTTCTCAGTATCATTTGTTCAATTCCCTTCCTCTTCTCAACCTCTAAACATTGAAGTTCTCCAGGAGTCTCATCATGTGTCCTCTTGCTTTCTCTATTTAAACTTCATTCCTTGATGATCTCATACAGTCCTAATGATTTCAAATATCATCTGGATTTTGAAAATTTATGTATTACAGCCATGAGCAATCCATTTAACTCCAGGCTTCTAGATCCAGTTGCCACTTTGATATCTAATAGGTATCTCAACCCTTACATGATGAATAACTAAAGTGTTGATTTCTACTCCCCCATTCTGGAACTTGTTATTCCTGCAACATTCCACATAAAGTTAAAGGCACTTGGTTTCTTAGGCTTAATCTTGGACATAATCTTGATTTCTCTTTTTTCCTTACATCTTTCCCATTGGATTCCCATCAGTCCTATCTTCAAACTGTACCTAAGGTCAAAGAAACCATCTTTCACCTGAATCACTAGTAATAGTCTACTGATAACCCTCCCTATCTCTGCCTTCTCTCTGTTATACTCTTTTTTTCTATACAGCATTCAGAGTTATCTTTTTAAAACCTAAGTCATATTGAGCTGATCCTCTGATCAAAACACCCCAATAAATTTGTGTTAGCTTCAAAGCATACTGCAAAATCTTTAACACTTCTCCCATCAAGTGGTAAGATATATGTCTTCTCACTTTGAGTTGGGTTCTCTTTGATCAGTAGAGTAGTGCAGAATGCTGCTGTGTAAGATTATGCAGCTTTCATCTCGTTCACTAGAACAGTTTCTCATAGCTCTGAGCTGCCATGTAAGAAACTCAACTGCCCTAAGTTTGCTGTGTTATGGTTGAAGGTCTCAGCTCAGACTAGCCTTCCACTCCTCCCCACTAAGGTGCCAAACATGTGAGGGAAGCTTTCGTGGAACCTTCAAACCATTGCATCTGCCAGCTGAATGCCAACAAGTGACATTCATCAATGCCACATGGACCAGAAAAATCATTCAGCCAAGCCTCATTTGTGGTCCTGACCCAGAAAATCATAAAATACAGTTAAATGGTTGCTATTGTAAGTTGCTGTTTGAATATTGATTGTTATGCAGGTAAATGGAATATGCTTATCTTATTCAAATTAAAACTGATCCCTTTTTCAACTTAACATGATGAAAACTAAGCTCCATATCAACATCCTTAAGCCTGCTCCTCCATTAGGATTTCCTAACTTAGTTAGTGCTAACTCCATTTTTTAAATCTCCTAACCCCAAAACTTGGAGCTATCCTTGATTCATTTTTCTTCCATATTCCACCTAAGATCTCACAGCAAATCTTTTGATTCTACCTTCATATTATGTTCAGAATGTGACCACTTCTCACCATTTCCAGTGCTACCACTCTGATCCAAGCCAATCATTTACCATCCATATTACTGCTATAGCCTCAACTCAAAGCCACCTCCAATTCTTTTTAATAAAAATCTGAAACATTAGTATTTATTTTGAAAACAATTAAGTTCCAGTTATAATCTACTTCTTTATCTCCAAATTTTACTGGAATTGTATTTTTCTTCAAGCATCCTTCACTTCTCTTTCTGAAACCTTTGCAGAGCTGGTAGTATGTATGGCATGCTCAGCTCTGAGACTGGTTCATGCCTAGATATCTCTAGATCACACAAAGACATCTGTTGTTCTCCTCAAGATGAGCAGTACATTCAATGGCACTGCTTTAGACTTGATCATGAACAAACTATTGAATGAGGGTGGTGATATAGGAACTCTATTAGAATCTCCTGATGAGCCTTTTCAAAGTACACACACACACACAGTCACTCACTTAGGGAATGATAACTCTGAAGTGTACTCCTTTCCCCAACTTGGCCTCTTTCTAGACAAGAATTAACATTGTAAGTATATATAGAGAGTTGAAATCTATATAGAGTGCTTCTTCTGAATAACACAACGTATTTCCCTAGCTAAAATAAAATATTTTGAAGGGAAGTGACCAGGTAAATGATACAGATTGAGTACCCAGAAAAACTAGTAGAAAAAGATGAAATTCAGAAGACTACTAGAGAGAATGGCACCCTCGTTCTCTCATGGTCATACTGGACACTGCTGTAATTTAGTCCTTACATTTTCATTTTACTTGAACTGTTTTAGAACACATACAAAAAGAACAAATATTACACAGAATATACACTGAATCTGTAATTTATCTCATATAATTTAGATGCAGCTGCAAATATTGCACTTGAGCATTTCATAAAGAAACAAAACAAAAATCTAACTTCAGGTAGAGCTGACATTATAATTTTATGCCCCAAACAAGATTTTTTATGTGTCTTGCTTTCTTTTGCTTCTTTTGGAACATAGATTTGGATAGGGGAAAATCAAATTAAGGAAAAAGATCCAGGAAAGGGCAATGAATGATTCAGAAAATAATTTTAGAAAATAATTATTGGCATCTACTGGTCCTCTACAATGGGTTAAAGTTAACATTAGTGATTTTGTTCCCTGAGCTAATTGAGACTGCACTTTAAAAGTCACACTTGGTATAATAAAGAATGAGGTCAAGTTGTGCTATGTCTGGGTGACATACAGCACAATACAATGTCTAGACTGTGGGGTCCTTAGGTCCTTGCAGAACTTTGGAAACTTTATTGAACATGAATAATTTCTATGTACTTTTTGCATTAGGAACAATTGTACTTTTGTATTTCCAAGTGATCTCTGTCCTGAAATAGCAATTTTTTCATACTTCAGAATATGCTGTTGCCCTCTCTCCTTATGTGTTTCCTGCACTATGAACTTTTTATGTCAACATGATGTATTTTACAAGTAAATAATTTAGGGGGAATTGGGGAGGAGGAAGAATGGAGGGCTAACTGCTTACAAAAAACTGTGCTCTTGAGGTTTATTATCTATGGACCTTTTAGATAGAATTACAGCCTTATATTTACTGAGTGACCTAAAAAGAATCAGGTGAATGCAAAGGGCTTTTTCTTCATATTTTTAACTATAAAACTAAAGTAAATTATATAAAAAATAAAAGAGACAAGTTTAATCAGGTGCCTTCATTGAACATCAAAACATATTCTAATGAAGCTGGTTCATATTATCCTTTTGAGAAAATTAATATTTGTCATCATGTTATGAGTTTTTAGTTTCCAAGGCCAGCATACTCCTGAAGCAGTTATTTTATCCCATTAAGCTACTAAGACTACACCTCAGGGGACCTTGTATTCTAAATCTATAGACTTTCCATAAACTTAACCTGAATCAAAGATTATGGCATGATTCTTCTTTTAATTATGCTTTTCCAAATAAAAATAGTTGCTAGTGAACAGAACTACTTATAAACATTAAAGAGCTCTATGGATCAAATTGCATACAACTTGGAGTAAGATTTAATAAATGCACAGTTAAAATGAATACAATTAAAATCAAGTCGCTTTTTTAATGAATATTTATTTATTTATTTTTGGATTTATTTTATCAAGTCGCTTTTGAAAATCTACTATGTGTTAGTATAATTGCCATTTGGTCTGATTATTGTCATGTTGTCTGGTCTTAGTACAGTGCATAATTTATCGTTGATTTAATTATGACCTACAAAGTTCTTACCATGTGCCATACACTGTTCTAGGAATTGGGATGCAAATATTATGAAGTTATGTATCAAAACGTCAAAGTGCTAATAATGCTAACTCAATAAAAAAAAGATGAATGTTTAAATATTGAGTGTATTGGCTTCCCTCATGGCTCAATGGTAAAGAATCTGCTTGCCAAAGCAAGAGATATAGGTTTGATCCCTGGTTGTGGAACATCCCACATACTGTGGTGCAGGTAAGCCCGTGTGCCACAACGACTGAGCCTGTGTTCCAGAGCCTGGGAGCTGTAATTGCTGAGCCCGCAGTTACTGAAGCCAGCATGCCCTAGAGCCTGTGGTCAGCATCAAGAGGAGCCATCGCAATGAGAAGCCTGCATAGCACAACTAGAGAGTAGCCTCCGCTACATCAAAACTAGAGAGTAGTCTCTGCTCCCTGCAACTAGAGAAAGCCCACACAGCAATGAAGACCCAGTACAGTCAAAAATAAATATATCAATACATAAAATTATTTTTAAAAATAAAATAAATATTGGGGAAAGCACAATAAGTTCTTCAATGGAACAGACTTGTATATGGACAGAATATCTCTGTAAAGATTCATAAGAAGCTAGTTAAGTGGTTGTCCTTAAGCAGCTGGGGAAAGGGCAGGCAGTGAGAGAGACTCACTTTTCACTGTATATATTTTCCATTTTGGAACTTTGTATGAACTACACTTATTATATGTTTAAAATATAATTAATTTAAAAGCATTTTTCAAATACTTGTACTTGCCATTCATAGTCCGATCTTATCAAAATGGGCTTGTTAAAGTGGCAGGTAACTTGAGATTTCAGTGACTGATTAAAATGCAGGTGAACAGGGCATTAAGTAGATAAAGATACTGGTCAAGAATTCAGGAGAACCATTTCTGGGGAAGAGATATAGAAACCATTCAAGTGGATAAGATTAACCAAACTGAGATAAGATATAGACCCACCAAAGAATGCTATATGGAGAGAAGCAGGAACCAGCAAAGCAATTTGAGAAACAGTAGAGTGAATATGAAATTTACAGAAATAGGATGAAAAACTAGGAGAGTGTGATAAGAGAGCAATGCAGAACAACAAAGGACAACACTCAAATATTTTTAAGTGATGAAAAAAAGAGCTAGAAAGTGTTTATTACTTGTAATAACAAGAAGGTTTTGGTTGTTGGGTTGTTAAAGTCATGTCTGACTCAGCAACTCCAAGGACCTCAGCACACCAGGCTTCCCTGTCCTTCACTATTTCGCAAAGTCTGCTCAAATTTATTGAGTCGGTGATGCTATCTTACCATCTCATTCTTAGCTGCCCTCTTCTCCTTTTGACTTCAACCTTTCCCAGCATCAGGGTCTCTTTTCCAATAAGTCAGCTCTTCGCATCAGGTGGCTAAAGTATTGGAACTTCAGTTTCAGCATCAGTCCTTCCAACAAATATCCAGGGTTGATTTCCTTTAGGATTGACTGGTTTGATCTCCTTGCTGTCAAAAGCACTCTCAAGAGTCTTCTCCATCACCACAGTTTGAAAGCATTAATTCTTCAGTGCTCAGCTTTCTTTATGGTCCAACTCTCACATCCATACATGACTACTGGTAAAACCATAGCTTTGACTATATGGGCCTTTGTCAGCAAAGTGATGTCTTTACTTTTGAATAAGGTGTCTAGGTTTGTTATAGCTTTCCTTCCAAGGATCAAGCATCTTTTAATTTCATGGATGCAGTCACTGTCCACAGTTAAGCCCCCAAAATAAAATCTGTTACTATTTATACTTTTCTCCCTTCTATTTGCCACAAAGTGATGGGACTGGGTGCCATAGTCTTAATTTTTTGAATGTCGAGTTTTAAGCCAGCTTTTTCACTCTCTGGTTTCAGCTTCATCAAGAGGCTCTTTAGTTCCTCTTAATTTTCTGCCATTGAACTGGTATCATCTGCATATCTGAGGTTGTTTGTATTTCTCCCAGTAACATTAATTCCAGTTTGTATTTCATCCAGCCTTGCATTTTGCATGATGTACTCTGTATATAAGTTAAATAAACGGGGTGACAATATACAGCCTTGGCATACTCCTTTCCCAATTTTGAACCAGTTCATTGTTCCTTGTACAGTTATAACTGTTGCTTCTTGACCTGTATATAGGTTTCTGAGAAGATAGATAATGTGATCTGGTATACCCATATCTTTAAGAATTTTCCAGTTTGTTGTAAAGGCTTTAGCATAGTCAATGAAGCAGAAGTAGATGTTTTTCTGGAATTCTCTTTCTTTCTCTATGATCCAGTGAATGTTGGCAATTTGGTCTCTGGTTCCTCTGCATTTTCTAAACCCAGCTTGTACATCTGGAAGTTCTCCGTTCATGTACTGTTATAACCTAGCTTGAAGGATTTTGAGCATAACCTTACTAGCATGTGAAATGAGCACAATTATATGGTAGTATGAACATTCTTCAGAGAAGGCAATGGCAACCCACTCCAATACTCTTGCCTGGGAAATCTCATGGACGGAGGATCCTGGTAGGCTACAGTCCATGGGATCACGAAGAGTCGGACACGACTGAGTGCCTTTACTTTCACTTTTCATTTTCATGCACTGGAGAAGGAAATGGCAACCCACTCCAGTATGCTTGCCTGGAGAATCCCAGGGACGGGAGCCTGGTGGGCCGCCGGTCTATGGGGTCTCACAGAGTCGAACACGACTGATATGACTTAGCAGCAGCAGCAGCATGAACATTCTTTGGCACTGCTCTTCTCTGGGATTAGAATGAAACCTATCTTTTCCAGTCCTATGGCCATTGTTGAGTTTTCTGAATTTGCTGACATATTGAGTACAGAACTTTAACAGCATCATCTTTTGGATTTGAAATAGCTCAGATGGAATTCCATCACTTCCAGTAACTTTGTTTGCAGTAATACTTCCCAAGGTTAGACTATTTACTAGAGTACTTTCAGTAGTATCCTTAAAGAGACAGGCAGATTGGAATGGCTGGAGGAATGTGGCTATAACACATAGAGAAATCTCTTTTGAAAGATTAGCTATAAAGAAAAATATTACCAGCTTGAGAAGTTATTTTTTACTTTTTTATATTTTTAATTGAAGTGTAGGTGATATACAATGCTATATTAGTTCCAATATAATGATTTGATATTTTTATAGATTATACTGAATATAAAGTTATTATAAAATATTGACTATATCCACTGTGCTGTTCATTACATCCTTGAACCTTATATGTATTTTACACCTAGTAGTCCATACTTCTTAATATCCTTTTTTATCTTGCTTCTCCCCCCATTCCTGTCTCCACTGATAATCACTAGGTTTTTCTCTGTATCTGTGAGTCTGTTTCTGTTTTGTAATGTTCATTCGTTTCATTTTCCACATATAAGTGAAAAAGAGTATTTGTCTTTGTCTGACTTACTTCATTAAACATGATATCCGGCACACCCATCCATATTGTTGCAAATGGCCAGTTTCATTCTTTTTTGTGGCTAATATTCCATTGTGCATATATATACCACATCTCCTTTATTCATTCTTTAGTTGATGGACATTTAAGTTGCTTACATATCTTGGTTATTTTAAATAATGCTTCTGTGAACAAGGGGGTGTATATATATTTTCAAATTAGTATTTTCATTTTCTCTGAAATGTACAAATTTACATTCCCACCAATAGTGCCTTAAGGTTCCTTTTTTTCCATAGTATCATCAATATTTATCATTTGTAGTCTTCTTAACAAGTCATTCTGACAGGTGTGAGGTGATATCTCATTCTGGTTTTTATTGGCATTTATCCTTTCCTATAATTTCTTATTTCTGGAGTGGGTTGCCATTTCCTCTCCAGGGGATCTCCTCCACCCAGGAATCTGGGTCTCCTGCACTGCAGGCAGATTCTTTATGGACTGAGCCACCAGGGAAGTCCAAGGTAGCTGTAGCGTTGATGAAATCTTAGCTTTTGCTTGTCTGAGAAGCTCTTTCTCACCCCTTCACTTCTGAATGGTAACCTTGCTGGATAGACGGTTTTATGTCATAGATATTTTTCCTGTCAGCACATGATGAATATACCATGCCACTCCCTTTGGGCCTGCAGAATTTCTGCTGAAAAATAAGCTGATAATCTTGTCCATGGTTTCCTTGTATGTAATAAACACTTTATTTTTTTCTTGCTGCCCTTAGAATTTTCTCTTTACCTTTTGTCATTTTAATTATGATATATATTGGTGTGGGTCTCGTTGGAGTCATCTTGTGCTTCCTGTATCTGATATATATTTTCTTCTTCAGGTTCTGAAAGTTTTCAGCCATAATGTCATCAGATTTTATACCCTTGTGTCTCTCTCTTCACCTTCTGGGACTCCCTATAATGCACATTTGTTATTCTTGATGTTGTCCCAGAGGCCAAATAAACTATTTCAATTTTTTTTAATTTGTTTAACTTTTTGATGTTCTGATTATTTGATTTCCCTTACTTTATTTTCCAGATCACTTGTGTTCTTACATATCACCTAATCTATTAATTCCCTCTAGTGTATTTTTCATTTCAGTTATTGTATTCTTAAGCTCTGACTTTTTAATATTTTATATTTTCCAGTTCTTTGTTAAAATTCTCCATGTGTTCCTCTGTTCTTTCCCCCGGTTCAGTTAGAATTCTTATCACTATTGTTTTAAACTCTTTATTGGGTATATTATTTATTTCTGTTTCCGTAGCATTTCAATAGGGCTTTTTTTCTTTTTCTTTCATTCTAAACATCTTCCTCTGTCTTCTTATTTTGTTTAACTCACTATTCTTCCTTCCTCTGTGAAATTAAGGGAAACAGTTACTTAATCCAGACTTGAAGGGAAAAGACTTCTAAAATTCAACTTGTTATAAGTCCTACTATCTTCCTCACTTTCCAAGATTACAGGGACCCCTTCACAAAAGAGTTATCTGCTTCTATGCTTCACTATGTATACCATCACCTTTAGGTGCTGCTATGGAGTATGGTTTTGGTCTATGCAGATTATAGGACCAAACTTTGTCCCATTCCCAGTTTCCAGGCATCTCTCATTCAGCTTGTCCAGCCTATATCAATTAGATTTTGCAGTATATCAAATCAGCCCAAAATCTAGTGGCTTAACACAACATCCATTTTATTTAGCTCCAGGTTTTGTGGGACAGCTGGATAATATTTCACATCTATTTCACATTCGTTTTTCTCTTTGCTGAGCTCTATCATGTATCTATGATCACCTAGTTGGTCAGCTAATTAGTGTTTGATCTAAAATGACCTCATTCACATGTATGGTAGTTGACAAGCTACTGCTTAAAGCATACCGTATTTTTTTCAATGCAGTTTCTTCATTTCCAGAAGTCTAGTTCAGGATTTTTCACAGTAATGTTAAAACATATCTCTATCACATGTAATTTTCTATTTGGCAGCAAGAAAGCCAGCCCTAAAGCAACAGTACTTTCCAAGTTTCTGCTTATGTCATGGTTGCTA
>SJYA01003353.1:506542-523442 GCA_006410615.1 Neotragus moschatus | reverse complement strand
TCTAATTTTACTAGGTATTCACTTACCAATGGCTCTGTCATGTGAGTTTGTTTGCCAGTAAAACTTACATCACCCTTGTGATATCTCATAGTTTTGCAATTTATTTTATATTTGATTTGAATTTATTCTGCTTACTCTAATTTTAATCAAATTTAAATTTTACTTTGTTTTCAGATTACTCTTCTTATAGTCATCTGCTCTTATTTTCTAAATGTGGGAACTTTCTGATTCTCTCAAGGATATTAATTGCTACAATTTTTTAAATTTATTTTCTTCCAAACCCCTGGTTCTTCCAGAGTTAGCTGTGCTTCTTTTTATGATCCTAGTTTTTCTCAAATATCTGTTGATGCTTGGTTTTCTATTCATACTTACAAATGAAGGACTAGGTGTATTATTATAGGTCACCACCAAGCAATTCTACCATTCTTCAGGTCTTCTTCCACATTTCCTGAAAGTCAGTTCTAACACCAAACAAGTGGAAATTTTAGTGCTTGGCAGAGAACAGGCACACAGTCACTCTTCTGTATACCAGAATAAGGATGGCTCTTCTTTGAGTTGTCAACTGCCATAATAAGAGAATTAAACCCTTCCTGGTAGATCAGTCATTTCTTTAGAAGATAGCACCTTGGCTTCTACCTGTACATAAAGACCAGCATAGGGGTTTTGCAGGAATAATAGACTGGCTCCAAATAGGAAAAGGAGTACGTCAAGGCTGTATATTGTCACCATTATTTAACTTATATGCAGAGTACATCATGAGAAACGCTGGGCTGGAAGAAGCGCAAGCTAGAATCAAGACTGCTGGGAGAAATATCAATAACCTCAGATATGCAGACGACATCACCCTTATGGCAGAAAGTGAAGAAGAACTAAAAAGTCTATTGATATTGAAAGTAAAAGAGTAGAGTGAAAAAGTTGGCTTAAAGCTCAACATTCAGAAAACGAAGATCATGGCAGCTGGTCCCATCGCTTCATGAGAAACAGATGGGGAAACAGTGGAAACAGTGTCAGACTTTTTCTGGGGGGAGGACCTCCAAAATCATTGCAGATGGTGACTGCAGCCATGAAATTAAAAGATGCTTACTCCTTGGAAGAAAAGTTATGACCAACCTAGATAGCATATTCAAAAGCAGAGACATTACTTTGCTGACTAAGGTCCATCTAGTCAAGGCTATGGTTTTTCCTGTGGTCATGTATGGATGTGAGAGTTGGACTGTGAAGAAGGCTGAGCACCGAAGAATTGATGCTTTTGAACTGTGGTGTTGGAGAAGACTCTTGAGAGTCCCTTGGACTGCAAGGAGATCCAACCAGTCCATTCTAAAGGANATGTGAGAGTTGGACTGTGAAGAAGGCTGAGCACCGAAGAATTGATGCTTTTGAACTGTGGTGTTGGAGAAGACTCTTGAGAGTCCCTTGGACTGCAAGGAGATCCAACCAGTCCATTCTGAAGGAGATCGGCCCTGGGATTTCTTTGGAAGGAATGATGCTAAAGCTGAAGCTCCAGTACTTTGGCCACCTCATGCGAAGAGCTGACTCATTGGAAAAGACTCTGATGCTGGAAGGGATTGTGGGCAGGAGGGGAAGGGGACGACAGAGGATGAGATGGCTGGATGGCATCACGGACTCGATGAACGTGAGTCTGAGTGAACTCCGGGAGTTGGTGATGGACAGGGAGGCCTGGCGTGCTGCGATTCATGGGGTCGCCAAGAGTCAGACATGCCTGAGGGACTGAACTGAACTGAGCTGAACTGAAGCAATGCCTGGTGTGCTTTTGGATTTGTGCACTCCTCGGTGACTCTACTGTCCCCAGAAGGGCATGGTTTAGAGTTACTAGGGAAGTGATCTTTTGTCGTGGAGTCTGCAGCTCTTGGAATGGAGCCTGTTGTGTGGTTTTTTTCAGAGGCTGAGGCAGGTGGTGACCTTCGAAGCTGTCTTCCTTCCAGTAATCCTGAAGCAAGGCGAGACTTGAGTGGATCGGCGACTGGAGAGATGCAGAGAAAGGAGAGGTCTAAAACTTCAAGTCGTTTCTCGGAAGGATGTGGGTCTGAGGTCCAAAGCATGATGGGGCAAGGGACTAATAATAATTATAAGGGCTTCCCTTATAATTGGTAAAGAATTTGCCTGCAATTCAGGAGATCCTGCCTTGATTCCTGGGTTGGGAAGGTCTCCTGGAGAAGGGATAGGCTATTCACTCCAGTATTCTTGGGCTTCCTTGTTGGCTCAGCTGGTAAAGAATCACCTGCAATGCAGGAAACCTGGGTTCAATCCCTGGGTTGGGAAGATCCCCTGTAGAAGGGAAAGTCTACCCCCTCCAGCATTCTGGCCTGCAGAATGTCCATGGGGTCTCAAAGATAATAATAATAATTATAGGCTACCATTTATTAATTAGCTACTAAACTGAAGAAACTGTGCAAAAGGAGATCAGATAGATCCAGATATGGATATGGTTATAGCTGTCTCTTATACACATCTTATCAATAACCTCAGATATGCCGATGACACAACCCTTATGGCAGGAAGTGAAGAGGAACTAAAGAGCCTTTTGATGAAAGTCAAAGAGGAGAGCGAAAAAGTTGGCTTAAAGCTCAACATTCAGAAAACGAAGATCATGGCATCTGGTCCCTTCACTTCACTCACTGCCTCTCTCTGCATTGTTGCCTACTCTGCTCCCTCTCCAAGACTGCCTGCGGGAACATCTATGACCTGCAGAGTCAGTCCCCTGGGAATGCAGTGGAGTGAATGAAGGGGACCAGATGCCATGGGGAAACAATGGAAATAGTGTCAGACTTTATTTTGGGGGGCTCCAGAATCACGGCAGGTGGTGACTGCAGCCATGAAAGTAAAAGACGCTTACTCCTTGAAAGGAAAGCTATGACCAACCTAGATAGTATATTGAAAAGCAGAGAAAGGTCCGTCTAGTCAAGGCTATGGTTTTTCAAGTGGTCATATATGGATGTGAGAGTTGGACTGTGAAGAAGGCTGAGCACCGAAGAATTGATGCTTTTGAACTGTGGTGCTGGAGAAGACTCTTTGAGAGTCCCTTGGACTGCAAGGAGATCCATCCAGTCTATCCTAAAGGAGATCGGTCCTGGGTGTTCATTGGAAGGACTAATGCTAAAGCTGAAAGTCCAGTACTTTGGCCACCTCATGCGAAGAATTGACTCATTGGAAAAGACTCTGATGCTGGGAGGGATTGGGGGCAGGAGGAGAAGGGGACGACAGAGGATGAGATGGCTGGATGGTATCACCGACTCGATGGACGTTAGTTTGAGTGAACTCCGGGAGTTGGTGATGGACAGAGAAGCCTGGTGTGCTGCTATTCATGGGGTTACAAAGAGTCAGACATGACTGAGCAACTGAATTGAACTGAACTGAACTGAACCAAGTATTAAAAAAAAAGAAAAAAGAAAAAGGATCTGGAACTTACCTGGTGGTCCAGTGGCTAAGACTCTTAGCTCCCAATGCAAGGGACCTGGGTTTGATCCTTGATGGGGGATCTCACATGCAGCAACTAAAATTTGGTGCAGCCAAATAAATCAACAGAAAGATGACCTTTAAACAAAAGGGAGGAAATGGCGACCCACTCCATTGTTCTTGCCTGGAGAATCCCAGGGACTGGGGAGCCTGGTGGGCTGCCATCTCTGGGGTCACACAGAGTAGACACGACTGAAGCGACTTAGCAGCAGCAAAGGGATATCAGACCTGGAAATCTGAAGACATGTGAGACCCAACTTGTTTGGGCCAATGAAAGCTCAGGGCAGTCTCCCTCCAGCCCCTTGTGTATCTCACTTCTGCTGAGAGCGGCTGAGTTGTCACTGGGCTCAAGTGCTCTCAGGCAACTCCTGGCACATCTAATAGGACAAGGACAGACACTTGCAGTCTTTTACTCACCCCAAGAGGTGATTTGTCAGCCTGTAGGCTCCTAATTACTTGGCATTAGCATATTCATATTTCTGTGTTTGGTTTTAATTAAGATGTTTCTTCCCTAAATCAGAAACAACATAAGAATGTAAATAAGATGTCTCTCACATTTTGATTGTCTATACTAGTATATCTTCTCTTTTCTTGTAATACATATAGTGGTCTGTTAAGTTAAAATAAATGAGGACTCCTAGCTTCTGGTGGGTGGGATATTAGTTCTACTTTTAAAAAACGACACCCAGACCAGATAGCAGAGCTCTGTGTATGGGGGTTGTGTGTAGGGTTACAATAGTTTGGGCTATTCAGTTTTCAGCTGCCTTTTAAAAAATGAGTCAGAGAAAATTTGATGTCTGCTTTTCAGACTAGACCACATTTTCCTTTCATTATTTTTATAATAATACGTGATAGTAAATAATTCTAAAGAGCCCAAGTTCATTGCTGCATTTTGCTTTCTGTCAGAGAAAAAGACAGAGAGACTACTATCTGGGCTTCATTGTATGATCAGTTAATGAATTTTCAATTCCCACTGCATTTATGCTTTACGATTTAAATTTATAGAAGCTTGTGCTGTCATTCCCAAGTGATGTGTGTTTTTTGCAATTTGCCAAGATGAGAAATACCCATCCCATTGCAATCTATCAATCATCTCTCTATCTATACATCTTCATGTGTACTTATTTCACTTATATATGTGTGGTTTCTTTTGATTTGCAGCAAAACTAGTTGGAGAGAACCTAAACCTGTTGTTAGCATACTTGATATTACTATAAGGATATAAAACACTGTATCTTGATGCTAATGGTTTATGAGACACAATAGAAAAGGAATCCATTGCAAAAATATCAACAGTCTTCCTGCTTTCTGCTTCAGCCTGCCTCTCTCAGCATTGTTGCCTACCCTGCTCCCTCTCCAAGACTGCCTGCGGGAGCATCTATGACCTGCAGAGTCAGTCCCCTGGGAATGCAGTGGAGTGAATGAAAAAGTCCAGAGCCAGTTCAAAGAAGCCTTACACAATATGAACCCGTAATGGTTTGTTTTCTCCCTGAGCAATTAGTGAACTAGAAGAAAGGCAAAGAATGGACAGCTTTGGCATTTGCCCAAAGTATTTTAGGTTAAAAAATAAATAGCAACAGAGTTCCTAATCAGATGACCTTAACATTGAGAGTCTGTCCTGGGTTATCCTGGTAAGCTCAATGTTTAATCACAAGGGCCCTCGAGAGCGGAAAAGGAAGGCTGAAGAATAGGCCAGAAGATATTGTATGAGAAAGAATTCACCAGTTATTCTTGGCTTCCAACATGGAGGAAGGGGCCAGGAACCCAGGACTGCAGGCAGCCTCTTAAAGCTGAAAAAAGTAGTAAAACAGATTCCTCACTGAACCCTTCAGAAAGGAATGAAGCCCTTCTGACACCTTGATCTTAACCCAGTAAGACCCCTGCTGGACTTCTGATCTCCAAACCTGTTAGATGATAAATCTGTGTTGTTTAATGACACTAAAAAATTAACAGCCAAGGTTTTTTATATCCACAAAGAACATCAGAACTTACCTACTTTAAATAAGGAAAGGACGTATTAAATGGATTTATTTTCCATTTTAAGCAGCTCCTAATACAGAATTTTTTTAAATGATCTACAAATATGACTGAAATAGGAATGTATATGAACTCCATACATGTTAGTATGTGGATATATACATTTGTATACACATGTGTGTACTCCATTTCTTCTTTTCTACTTAGTCCAATCTCTACTCTCTCTTGAAGGTCAGTTTATGTCTCACCCTTCAATATGTGCTTTTTTGCTTCTTCTGGTCTACAAAATAAACTTCCTGTACTCAACTGACTTTTTTCTTATAACTTCAAATACTTCATAATGTAGCCAAAGAAGAAACTTCTTGTCTACATCATTTATTTAAAGCGTAGCTAAAATCACGCTGCATTTTTATTTTCTAAATACTGCTGACTCCCTAACCATATTATAAGTACTCTAAGAACATGCACCAATAATTCTTCTCTTAATTTTGAATGCAAATGGTCAGTATACTGCCCTAAAAGCAGTTATAGTTGATAAAGACATAATGATAATGAGAACTTGGAAAGACCTCTTCTGTGAGCTTTAAAATAGCTCTAATATGTTGATAAAGACAAAATAATGGTGTTAGTACGAAATGCCCAAAATGTACCTGTATTGAAACTACAGGAAAAAGTTTGGTAGTCCTAGGGCAGCCTTAGCCAAGAGAGCTTTGTAGGGTTATAGAAATGTTCTCTGTACTCTCCAATACAGTAGCTACTAGCCACGTGGCTATCAATCAAGTGTGACCAGTGTCACTGAAGAACCAGATTTCTATTGTTGTTAACAGAAGTTGAAAGTAAATGGCCACCTATGGCTAGTGGCTACCATATTGGATAGCATGAAGACGCTTTTAGGTTGATAGGCCATTCTCCTAGTTCTAAGGGCAAGGGTAGTAAAGAAATAGGGTCATTTTCATCTTGCCTAATGCTTTTGTTCCTGAAGCAATTAATTCATAACAGTAGGACAGTGGTACTCAAAGAGTATTCTGTAATTCAGACCTGTCAATGAACTGCTATTTACTAGTCCATGACAAATTCAGTACAGAAATTGAGAGTAAGCATTTAGAAATTACTATAGCCACTTGGCACTGATGTAACATCCAGCTGTGGAATGATTGGACTCATCTCATTGAATGGGGCATAGACTACTCTGGGTGTTTTCAAAGGCTGCACAGCCTTGAGTGCCATCTGGCAGCAGCACATCCAGGTGCAGTAGGACCACATATTATACTGGCCTATGAAGGAGCAGGAAGTTTTACAAAGCTATCCTGTCACAGAACAGCTACAAATAGTTTTGAGAAGCCGCAGTGTAGCAGGCCAGGAATCAGAGGCCAGGAGACTAATCTATTCACCATAAGCTGGCTAAATTATATTCACTGGAGTTCTCCAAAAGATGTCTCTAAAACAGAAGCACACTTAGAAATTATAGACTCCAACCCCCAACTGACAAATGGAAAAAAAAACCAAAACACACATTCTAGAAAGAATGTGACATTCCTCAACACTTAGATCAGAGCTTGAAGAACTCCCATCCTGGCTCTCAGGCAAACTTTATTCCAATTATGCCAAATGGATCTGGGCCAAGAGACATCTTCTAATTCCCTAGTACAATAACTGGAAGTCTAAGAACATGACTACAACACATCTGTAAAATCTGCCTTGCAGTTTGCATTTGCCTGTACCAACTGAGGTTCTCCTCCCCTCTTTAATGTATTGTCACCAAAGTGAATTTATAAAACCAGAACTAATGAAAAATCCACAGGGATTGGTGCATATGAAAAAAAAAATCAATGAGACTACCCCTTATATTAAAGTTTTAGATTTTGAATAAACTATTGATTAATTTCTTTGTCTTCCTGAGCCATAAAAGGATGCTTAAACTTTTGATTTTTCCCTTCATTTGTTCCTAGGTAGTGGGAAAATGATAATGGGATGCTATGGTTTGTGGATTCCTAAAAGAAGCCCAGTAAGAAAAGAGTCTAGCAGAACAATATTCCTTTCATTGGAAATAGGGCGGCTGTTTGATTGTGTGTCTACCGGACAGTGTTGATGCTGTACCCAGATCCCCGTGCAGGCTTCCAGACTCACTGCCACACTTTTCTCTTAGAGACTGCCCCCCATCACAGGAGCCATCTGGCTTAGAAGTTTCACTTCTTTCCCTTCCTCTTCCTCTAAGAGTGAGGGCAATCTCCCAGCAAGGAGGGACTGACAGTCAGTCAGCGCTACCTATCTCACAGTCTCTAGGTGTTTGGAGTGAAAATAGACCCAATGGCTGTCCTTTGACTCAAGGTAGCATTTACCCTGTAGGACAGCTCACTCTCCAGAGCTCTTTGTGGGATCAGGCTGATACCACCAGCCTCTGGCTGGAAGCCCACCTCTGCTGGCCCTATCCTCATCCTGCCTGTCACTTTCTTACTCCTTTAGAGTGTATATCCACCATACAGCTCTGACACATGAATCCTCGTCTCAGGCTCTGCTTCTTGGCAATGTGACCAACAACAGAGTGTAACTAACTAAAAACTTTTGAATAGCACTAATGTATTACCTCAAGTGTTTTGTGCTTTGGCTGGATTTGAATTCAGAGTAACGTTTAATTATCATCTTCTTAAAACAAAAAAGAGCTATCTGAACTTTCAGACCCTTTGGAAATCTCTTGAAAAGTCTTCTCTGCATTTCAGACTCCTTATTATCTTTGATCATTGATTTCAGAGCAGAACTTCTGCTCTTTTCCAGGGCCGCTAGCTCTATTCCTGTGTTGTGTTAATTGCTCTATATGAGAACACTGGAAAAGTTTCTCTCCAAGAACATATCTCAAGTACATGATTATTTTCTTATGCAAATAAGAAATACCCCATCTTTTTAATTGATGAATATTTTAGCTATGTTATTTAGTGGGACAATTAATCATCCAAAAGTTTGTCCTTGTAGGGGGAGTAGGAGAAGCCGGCTTTATTAATTTGTGATAAATAAAAATTTGTTTAAAATAACAAACAGGAAAATTTAATTTTCCATTTTATATTCAAATCATGTCAGTGGCATAGGAAATGGAATTTATTAGGGGAAATGCTATAGCTATTTGCATAATTTTCTGGTGCTGAAACATGAGAAAAATCTGGCTGCTTATTACTCTGTCTCAGTTTAGCTTCTCTTTCAGATGCTCATTCACCAACCTAAGCCTTTTTCCTTCCTGAGTCTCTTCCTTTTCACATAAAATATGCACTTAAGCTCATGTAAAAATGATGGATTCTTCCATTTTCTCCAAATCTTTTCACACCCTCCTGTGTTTGTTAATCAATTAGTTGTCAGTCATATCTTCTTGTGATGGTATGGGAGCCATTGAAATCCCAATTGCTATCTTCAACAGTGTTTTATTTTTCTTTATTTATCCATGTGATCTAGCTTCTTACTAATCATTCAAGAGATATCTGATGAATGATGTCTTCCTTTTCTTGTATTTCCTTTTAAAATCATAATAGTACTGCAGAAACCTTTCAAAGTTGGAGAACTCCAAAAAAAAAAAAGTTCCGTGGAAGGATGTACTTTGGGTGAACACAACTAAGCTAGAAATTTTCTGTGATCTTGAACAAAAGGAAATCATTGCTAATCATTTCTAACTTTGATCATGTGCTGATGGGGGCCCGTGACTTGCTACAGTTCCACCAGAGCAAGATTCTCCCATACAACGATGAAATATACATTTTTGTGCGTGATTAAATAAATATTTACTGTTAGCCAATGGGATTCAAAACTGCACTCCCTGTATTCAAAGCAATCAAATTCTAAAGGAGAAGACAAACGTAGAAAAAAGCAGTCCTAATACAGCGTGATTAGAACCAGATGTTTGGACAAGAGTCTGGAAGCAGGGAGAGGTGGGGAAAACGTGCCAATCTGCTGTTTGGAAGACAGTTAGGGGGAGGTCAGGGAAGAATTTCAGTCGATATAGCCTGTAAATTTTAATCGAAAAGGTTGCTTGTAAAGGTATTAACACTAAATTATTTAATTTGCTTATCGATCGTTACTTAGGTAGTTCTTTTTTTCTTTGGGTCAAAAATCAACCTGGCCTTTTTGTGCTAAAAGCTTTCATTTCTCTCATAACTTCTTTCCTTCCACAGTCACCAACTTAGTAAGGATTAGGTGTGTCTGCTAGTGACAGGAAATCCAAAATAACAATGGCTTATATAAGATGGAGCAGATTTTCCCAGCTGTTGGATTGTAAAATATACTGTTGATCAAACTCTATAAAACTGGCTTTTCCTTCAGCAACACCTCTTTTGCCATATGGTGTTGACATGAGTTTATACAAAGACAGCCCCCCTGTTCCTATGGCCTGCCTGCAGCCCTCCTTCTCATGGCTGTACTCAAAAGACTTTGGGATATACTCTTAAGAATTTTTTATACTTACATTTGGGAAATCTAATTGTTAATAAAAATAAAGAGATCTATGTCATTTCTGGGGGCTCCCCTTCTATGGTATGGATCTGGAAAGTATATATTATAGGTTAGGTTGATATTTCAGCTATTTGAAGAAGTAAAATGTGCCTTTGCCTATCTTTGACCTGAATCCATGAGAAAATAAATATATATTTAATAGGGAATGCTTCTGTAGTAGTTGATGGTCAGGAAATTAAGAAAATAATAAATATCATTCACATGAAAGAAAAATTTATGCAATTTATGTTGTGAACCCCAGGAACATACATGTTTGCAGTAAATACTAATTGCCAGTACAGAAATCAAAAGTCTACTTTGGAAAATACTGGGTGCATCAAATGTAGATGTTTATCTCCTGATCACCAAATTATTTTGAACATATAATTGAGGTTAAGTATTTCATGAATTGGTCAACTGAAAAATATCAGCTTTCTGATATGTGAGCAAATAGCCCACAGGCCTAGAACAAAATAGTGTACTTACTAAATTCCTAGTTTCAGTTCAGTTCAGTTCAGTCTCTCAGTCGTGTCCGACTCTTTGCGACCCATGAATCACAGCACGCCAGGCCTCCCCGTCCATCACCATCTCCCGGACTTCACTCAGACTCACATCCATCGAGTTAGTGATGCCATCCAGCCATCTCATCCTCAGTCATCCCCTTCTCCTCCTGCCCCCAGTCTCTCCCAGCATCAGAGTCTTTAAGTCTGATGAGTCAATTCTTCGCATGAGGTGGCCAAAGTACTGGAGCTTCAGCTTTAGCATCATTCCTTCCAAAGAAATCCCAGGGCTGATCTCCTTCAGAATGGACTGGTTGGATGTCCTTGCAGTCCAAGGGAGTTTCAAGAGTCTTCTCCAACACCACAGTTCAAAAGCATCAATTCTTCGGCACTCAGCCTTCTTCACAGTCCAACTCTCACATCCATACATGACTACTGGAAAAACAACAGCCTTGACTAGACGGCCCTTAGTCAGCAAAGTAATGTCTCTGCTTTTGAATAAACTATCTAAGGTTGGTCATAACTTTTCTTCCAAGGAGATCAGTTAGTGGCAAAAGCATTTACAGCCTTTTTATATTATAAAAGCCTGTGTAACTGTTAAGATGACTCCTAAAAGAAAGAGACAGAGAGACACAGAACACAGAATTATTCAAGTCTTCAGTATTGAACATCTCTGTGTGTCTGTGAATACTATTCCTCGGTATATAGTTTGTGTGTGACATCACTAACAGGGAAAATTGTTCTCCAGAGTTCTGGGCTGATTAGAAATCCAGACAGTAGCTGGTTCTTTGCCTCATGTAAACTAGAACATCAGTATGGGGAATAAAGAAAAAATGAAATTCTTCCTGAAATCACACACCATTTTTTTCACGTGCTGTGCTTCGTCGCTCGATTGTGTCTGACTCTGCGACCCCATGGTCTGTAGTATGCCAGGCTGCTCTGTCCATGATTATTCTCCAAGCGAGAATACTGGAGAGGGTTGCCATGCCCTCCTCAAGGGGATCTTCTCAACCCAGGGATTGAAATCAAACCCAGGTCTCCTGCAATGCAGGCAGATTCTTTACTGTCTTCTGTTTTTCCATAAGAGAAATTAAAAAAAAAAAAAAAAGGAAGAAGGAAGGCGCAAAATTATTTAGTTTGAATTTGAAGGACAATCGCTCTTTTTATTTTTCCTGTACTAAAAAATTATCATAAGACACTATTTTTTTCAAGCCCTGAGGCCTCCTGCAGCTTAGAATTGTGCTGGCCTCCTCTGGTTCCCAGGATTCTGATTGATCTCAGCTGTCTTGTTTTGATTCAGTAACTCCCAGAATAATCCCAAATGTACATCATCACAGGGCTATGAAGCGACATAATTATTGAGGAGGTGGTGCTATCTTTCCTTCTGTACATGTTTTGACATTATTCCGGGCACTATTTGATGCATGAAGGAGGCTTTACATAAGTAATAAAAAAAGCTGTTTTGCTTTTATTGTCACTTGGTTTTTAATCCCTATAATAAAGCAATACCACAGAATGAATGCTCCAAAACTGAAACAAAGATAGAAGAGTAAAATGGGATCTCGAAAAGCCAAAAATGCATTCGTTGTGTATAATGTGATCATTAAATAAATTTTGTGAAAATTTCTTTTTACAACAAAGAAATAGTTTCAAATGTATTATAGCACTTTCCTTAGATGGCACATAAAGATACTTGTGTCAAAAATGAGATATTTGTGTAGATAAATGAAGACTGTGAGCAGACAAATTAGACACATAGTTTTAATTTTTATTAAAGAACCCTCGACTGTAGTTTTTCCAAAACTAGATAAATGTTGCAACATAGAGAGGGAAAGATCTTGTTTAATTGCATCTATTAGGTTGGTCCAAAAGTTCAGTTAATTTTTTCTGTAGCATTGTATGGAAAAGCTAGAGCATGGGCTAACTAAAAGGTATATCTAAAATCCAGTTCTACAAGCTAAAGCAAAAACTAAAAATATTTTTTTCTTTAAATCATTAGCTGCATGTGTTTTTTTTAAATGAGGCAAGGGGCAATATCTTAATAAGTATCTCTGACTTCATTTCTGTATTTAGATATAAGCCTAAAGATGGCATCTCCAACTGAATAACATTTCCTGCCTTCAAATAACAGGGAAATTAAAGTGACTGTGACTGAATCTAAATAAAATCTATTTTCTTTGCCCAGCTGTTACCAGGACAGAGTTGACACCATAGTTCTAGAATCAATAAGAATAGCCCAAGTTCTGTCTGTCTCATTGCTCTGCCATCTCCACACGTGGCCACTTAAAGGTCCAAGAGATTGATTGAACTCTTTAAAGATTAGACCATCACATCTCCTTTCCAGCTAGGAAGAAAAAAACCCCAAAGAATGTCATTTTTTTTTTCTTTTTTATGCAAGGCAACCAGAGAATGGAGTTTTCAGTCTCATTACCCATCTTTTTTTTTATTTTATTACTGCCAGATATGCAACAGATCCTTGTAGGGTAAAGGCATGAACTGATCTCCTACTCAAACCAGTTTCACTTTGAAGAAGAAAGCAGGGACGTCCCAGGTAGTCCAGTGGCTGAAACTTGGGCTTCCAATGCAGGGGTGCCAGTTCAGTGCTTGGCAGAAACAGGATTGTAACAAATTCAATAAAGACTTTAAAATAAGCTGCATCAAAAAAATAAAAAATTTTAAATGAAACAACTTTGAATGTAGCATGGTATCATTTAGGCTTTCCAGGTAGCACTAGTGGTAAAGAACCCCCCTGCCAATGCAGGAGACATAAGAGATGCGGGTTGGATCCCTGGGTCGGGAAGATTCCCTGGAGGAGGAAATGGCAACCCACTCCAGTATTCTTGCCTGGAGAATCCCATGGACAGAGGAAGGAGCCTGGTGGGCTACAGTCCATTGGGTCTCGAAGAGTCAGACACAACTGAAGTGACTTAGCATACATGCAAGTGGCATCATTTTATTTCTTTGTTGTTGTTTGTGTCATTTTATTTTTTTGTCATTTATGTTGTTATGTCGTTTACACCTAGAGTTTCCTAAACAAACCTTAGTTTTGTTTTATTGAGTGGTTCCATTTCATCAGAGCTGTTGCTGCTGCTGCTGCTGCTGCTGCTAAGTCGCTTCAGTCGTGTCCTACTCTGTGCGACCCCATGGACAGCAGCCACCAGGCTCCCCCATCCCTGGGGTTCTCCAGGCGAGAACACTGGAGTGGGTTGCCATTTCCTTCTCCAATGCATGAAAGTGAAAAGTGAAAGGGAAGTCGCTCAGTCATGTCCGTCTCTACCTGCATATAAAGACATTCTTGAGTAGCAAAGTTACTTGTGTATTCATTCTTTTGGTTTTCATTTAGTGACATCTGAATTTGAAACTTGCTTATAAACATTAAATTCTGTGATATTACAGATAGTTCATCACCAAATATATTTTCAANCTCTACCTGCATATAAAGACATTCTTGAGTAGCAAAGTTACTTGTGTATTCATTCTTTTGGTTTTCATTTAGTGACATCTGAATTTGAAACTTGCTTATAAACATTAAATTCTGTGATATTACAGATAGTTCATCACCAAATATATTTTCAAGGCTAATGAAGGATGTAACAAAAATTAAGTCTCATATTACATTTTTATTGGAAAATTTACAAAGATCAAGTAGGGTCAGTAGAACCCTTAGGGTAAGTAGATAGAAGATAAGAAATGGAAAAAAAAATTGGAGAAAAATAAAGACTTGGGTAACTTTGGAATAACATGAATTCAAATGTATTTCAAAATATGACAGACAACAGGAAAGTGATCACTGTATATTACAAACTACTCTCAGCTTGTTTAGCAACTGTTACACTTTAAATATTTTTCTTTTAATTATATTATTAGAATCCATTAGTTGTAGAGACATATATAGAGAACTGTAAAGAATGAAAAATTCATTATTCACTGTTTGGTCTCTGAGGGAAAAAAAGTGCTAACTACTTATGATATTTTGTTATGTATTTTATTAGTATTTAACATACATTTATAATGGTGTATATTTTTATTTTTTTTTAATTTAAATTTACTCATTTTAATTGGAGGCTAATTACTTTACAATATTGTATTGGTTTTGCCATACATCAACATGAATCAGCCNAAGGAGATCAACCCTGGGATTTCTTTGGAAGGAAAGATGCTAAAGCTGAAACTCCAGTACTTTGGCCACCTCATGCGAAGAGTTGACTCATTGGAAAAGACTTTGATGCTGGGAGGGATTGTGGGCAGGAGGAGAAGGTGACGGCAGAGGATGAGATGGCTGGATGGCATCACTGACTCGATGGACGCGAGTCTGAGTGAACTCTGAGAATTGGTGATGGACAGGGAGGCCTGACGTGCTGTGATTCATGGGGTCGCAAAGAGTTGGACACAATTGAGCAACTGAACTGAACTGAACAGCTATCTTGATGACTTTATCAGTTACAAAAAAGGGTATCTGTCAATAATTATATTTATGTCAAAATTATTTAATATATAAATAAGTATAAATTCATACTTTAATTTATATAGATAACTTAATATACATTTAATATATCAAATATACATTACATATACTTCTTAATCATATGCACAGACTGCTGTGTTTATAAATCTGTTCATTTATTTATATTGATAGGCATCATATATTTCTCATTTTTTGATAGACAATAAGTAGAAATGGAAATCATTATTTTTTATGTGTACCACTTGGAACAACTTCACGCACACCCAAGGATGAGCACACACAACCTTGGAAACCACTGCAACAGAGCATCAATCCTGTTGCTGTGTAGTTCTCCTCCTATTTCACCCTTCTAGTCAAAGCATCTCTAACATCTGCTGTAGCATTCTGTACATGCCCTGAGCTTTGGCTCTCACCATAATGTGTGTTACTCACTCAGCCATGTCTGACTCTTTGCAACCCTATAGACCGTAGCTCCCCAGGCTCCTCTGTCCATGAGATTTCCTAGGCAAGAATTCTGGAGAGGGTTTCAATTCCCTTCTCCATGGAATCTTCCCGACCTAGAGATCAAACTCAGGTTTCCTGCACTGCAGGTAGATTCTTTACCATCTGATCCACCTGGGAGTAGATTGTCTATTAATATTGTCTCACCTTTCTTCCATCTACTAGAATATGTATCAAAGCTCTGATCTTCTATTGTCTTTCCTATTTTCAGTGAATTTACAGATTTACTATTTTTAATACCTCACTACTATTATCCAGACGATTTTCCTATAAAGAAAATGTGTGCTGTCTATCATCTTGAACCAGATATCCTATCAAGGATTTTCATCCTTATTTCTCAGAATATAGGACTCTGTGTTACATTATAGATATCCAGTAATTTATCCAAAGGGAAAATCATTTTATATCAATTAATATTGGTAATACTCTCAAGTGCACTAGTATTACAACTCTGAATATAACTAACAGGCCAAGTCCCTAAGTTGTGATTCACCTGATCTTCAACAGATTATAAATTCTCAAGTCAAGTAGCGTTAAGATGAATGTAAGATGGTAGGGAGTTTTGTTGGACATAAATAGCTTTAAAATGCAGCATTTCCAGTTTAAGATATAATATTAATGATTTAGACCCATGTTAGTCTCCTCTCTCAGTTACAGCCCTATAATGACAAGCTTCCTTTTTAATGTTCAGGGCCTGCTGTGCCAGCAGTACTTTTAACAAAATACATTTGCTTTAGGCTTTCTGACATGGCATCACACTGAGATAAACACAATTAACAAGATCTATTTAAATTCTGGCTCTTTTGTAATTGTTTATTAATGAGATTTTAAAGACTTTTTTGGTATTTCAAAATTTTTCAATCAAGGTTTTTATTTGCTATGTGTTTTCATTTTTAACACTTAGATATTGTCTGTTGGTTCCATTTCTCAATTGCAAACAGAGAATCTTTACCCCCATAAAATGATTAAAGGATCATCAGCAGGATGATGGAGAAGCAATCTTAGTTATCATAGGCTTGCAAGAGCAATGGATTAATAAATAAATTTAAGAATCAAACAAATAATTTGTTTTTGTACTTGCTTAGAAAAAAGGAGCACTATATACCTTTTTTCTCTGATTTTAAACTGTGCCATCAGTTATCATCATGAACTCATAGTAAGTAGTAGCACACCATATTATCTACAATAGAAGCAACATGGGAAGATAAATGAATGATCTTTGGTTTTAAACATAGCTAAATCTCAGCTTCACCACTTTTAAGATATGTAACTTTGGGCAAAGCTTAACCTCTATGAGTCTAAGCTTTATATATGTAAATTGGGGGCTATAACTATCCCAGAATTGCTCTGGTGGTTACATGGCATAGCATATACAATTGATATAAAGTGATATAATTACCAGCACAGGGTACACAATGTATTTAAATTAACTCTCTTTTTTATACTTTAATTGGTGTACTTGATGAAAAAAATTTTAAGCCATGCCACCTTATAGAGTTTGCAGGAACTCATGCCA
>SJYA01003353.1:483221-502912 GCA_006410615.1 Neotragus moschatus | reverse complement strand
TCAGAACTTCATCCAGATAATGTGACCTATTAACCAAATAACTTAGGAAAATATTGTAAACTATATTTCACCAATATACTGTCGTCTCAAACCAAGTTATAAATTTTATAGTCAAGAAAAATTCAAAGGAAAACAACTACTTGTGCATAATAACGTTGCTTTGTTTTTGTATTTTTAAGAGTTTGCTCCCTAGGAGAAAAAAAAAAATAGGTCAGAACATTTAATTCCATCAAAAAGCTAAACTTATCTAATCTGTTAAAAGAATGATGTTTTCTATAATAAAAATATAATTTGAACCAATCAGCAAAGTTGCAGTTGATTCCAAACTTGAAAGACAAAGAAACTATCTCTAATCACTAGATTCTGTTACTAATACAGTCATCATTAGAATGGAAGTACCAATAATGGTTAATTTCAGATATGAGATATAGTGTGTCATATAAGTTTTATATTTTCTTATTTATTCATTAATATACATTTTAGCTTTATCATTGATATTGAGTGACACACTCAATAGTTTGCTATCTTTTCTTATCATCTGTGTTGAGGTGTGTAAATCAGGTTCCCTAGGTGGTTCATAAACTCCCTAAGGGCAATGACCATATTAATGCATCTTTAGTTTTTTCTAGTTCTGTGGTAGACATTCTACATCTACAGAAAAATTTTAAAGTTTAATAAATACTGCTGAATTGAATGACAGTGAAATATTTATGGACTATTCTGTTATTTGTACTATTTAAAGAGAGGTGTAGCAAATATATAAAATCAAAAACAATAGATTTAGTTTTGTCAGTAATAAAGTTGATTATTTTTGTGATTCATAGGCATCAGCTACGACTGAGATAATCCAAAATATCCACTCAAAAATTAATTTCCAATCTCTTCCTACAGCTGCTTTTTGAGATCTGGTGATGAATAATAAAACAATCTGATTTGTTTTGAATTATTTTCCTTGCTTTTCTTGTTCACTATCTGATAGATATGCTAATGAACAGTGAAATTGCCAAAGAATGAACAGTAGTAGGAAAAGAAAATAGAAGGCATGAATAAATTACCCCCCTTAAAATAGGGATGATAGATACCTGAGAATTAATTATTATTACCATTTGAATGGGTATTATGCAGTGATGAATTTTATATTCTATGAGTCTCACCCTGTCCATCAGTTCTCTGAAATAAAAATGCTTAGGGAAAAAATTGATCAAACTTCCATTATATAAAGAATCCATGTAGGGCTTTACATGGAAATAACAGCTGCTTAATAATAAACAATAGTAATGCCAAGATTAAGATTTTTCTTTCATTAAAATAATTTCAAACATACAAAAGGATGAACATCTTAGAATCAAAGAACTGTAAGTGATTTACAGAAGTCATGTAATATAGTGCCCTTCAAGTTAGTGGCACACCAAAACAAATATGAACAAATTCTCTTTCTTAAGCATTACAGGTGTTACAACTACAGATATACTAGAGCTTTACTATACAGATTCCCATGTAAGAGCCCTTGATTCTTAAAGATCACTTATTGTCTCTATATTAGACAAATGAACTACACTCTATTTTCTTAGTCCTCATGTTAGTAACACCTCTTAGCAGCTTTTAATATGATTGGATACCATCCTTGAAATAAAGTATGCTGTGCTGTGCTAAGTCACTTCAGTCATGTCCAACTCTTTGCAACCTCGTGGAGCCCTGCCAGGCTCCCCTGTTCATGGGATTCCCCAGGCAAGAATACTGGAGTGAGTTGCCATGCCCTCCTCCAGGGGATCTTCCCGACCCAAGAATCAAGCCCACCTCTCATGTCTCCTCGGCAGGTTCTTTACATTAGTGCTACCAGGGAGGCCTGAAAGAGAGTATACTTCAGGCTTAATTCCATTCAAAGGTGTTATATGATGCTTCACATAAATATGGGCTTCCCTTGTGACTTAACTGATAAAGAATCTGCCTGCAAAAGGGAAGACCTGGGTTCGATCCCTGGGTTGGGAAGATCCCCTGGAGAAGGGAAAGGCTACTCACTCCAGTATTGTGACCTGGAGAATTCCATGAACTGTATAGTCTATGGGGTCGGAAAGAGTCCATACGACTGAGTGACTTTCACTTTCACATAAAATATAGCTTACAAAGAGAATGATCTGACTTTTCCCTATCTCAAATATGAAATTTTGTACCACTTTTCCCCTTGCTCACTACATAGCAGTCACGTTGGCCACCTGTTTTCTCAAATACACCAGTCAGGGATTTTGCATATGCTTTGGATATGTTAACACATATAAACCACTCAGCACAGAATATAGCTCATAGTAAGTTTTTAGTAAAAATATTTACATTCGTATTACTTATTAATATTTAATCCTCAAAAGCTCCATAAAATGAGTCATATCATTATTATTCTACTTTACAGTCAGGAAAAACTGGTGCCCAGAGAGGGTAAGTAACTTGCAAGATCACAGAGCTGATAAATGGTGAAATGGTGGGGCTGGAATAAAAACCTTGCAAGCACAGCTTCAGAGCTTAGGCTTTTAATCAACAGCCTATAAAATAGGCATTATATTGATCTCTCTTTGTAGATGGAGACTACAAGGTTACAAAGCTAATAAGTAACAAATTTATAATCTGGTATGTTTGATTCAGAAACTCAGGCTTTTTAATTGGAATGAGAACGATGAACAATATTAACTAGAAAATTCTGTGTGGCCTACCCCGGTTGCACAAATGGAGTTTAGCCAGGAGGAAAGTTATTATTTAATAGCTATATAATAGCTCTGAAGCTAAATAAAGGGAAAATTGGTGGAATGAACTTAAAGCAAGCTAAGCCTTGGTGAGAAAGGAAAAGGAATTGTTTTTAAGGGCTTTCATACTACATCTCACCCTATTCCCACTCCCACTTTTGTGATTGCTTGGGAATTTTGAAAGCAGGAATGAACTTTTTATTCAGAGGAGGGATTAAGGAGATGATAGGTCTGTTGCTTATTAGCCTGTCTCTGCTTTTATAATCTGCTTCTATAATCCTCGATGAAGGCTACTTAGTTCTAATCAATTGGCTGGCCATTCAGAAGTCAGAAATAACATGGCTGTATCATGTCCTTCTGGAGATTCATGGGATTGCTGCTTCCACATTTTTACTACCTTCCCCCAAATTTTGCTGAACTGACTGTGAATCTTATCAAAAATTTTGCAATTTACATAGCTCATATCTGCATCATTACTATGTAAACACACATACACACATATATATGCAGAAATACCAGCAAGCAAAAATAATATTTAATGTCATCCCAATCTTTCTGATGTGAAGAGCCTCTTCATTAGAAAAGATCCTAATGATGGGAAAGATTGAAGGCAGGAGAAGAAGGGGATGACAGAAGACGAGATGGTTGGATGGCATCACTGACTCAATGGACATGAGTTTGAGCAAGCTCCAGGAGATAGTGAAGGACAAGGAAGCCTGGTGTGCTCCAGTCCATGGGGTCGCAAAGAGTCCGATGTGACTGAGTGACTGAATTGAACAGAAACTGATTCATTTATATTCAGCAGCTTTGATATTTGGATATGCATTTTGCTATTTTTCTTTTCCTTACACATAAACACTTTTTTTGTTAAACNAGGACAAGGAAGCCTGGTGTGCTCCAGTCCATGGGGTCGCAAAGAGTCCGATGTGACTGAGTGACTGAATTGAACAGAAACTGATTCATTTATATTCAGCAGCTTTGATATTTGGATATGCATTTTGCTATTTTTCTTTTCCTTACACATAAACACTTTTTTTGTTAAACCAGCCCAAAATAGGCTGCAGACACCATGCTACCTCACTACTCAACAAAGTAGTACCTCACCTAAGAAAGTCAACATTAATTCCAAAACATTATAGAGTCCCTACCTAAGTTACCCCAGTTGTCCATAAATGTACTTTATAGGTTTTCATTTACATTTTTCCATCCAGGTTCTGCACAAGTTGCACATATGGCATTTGACTATAATGTGTCTTTGTTTTCCCTCGATCTAGATAAAGTCCCTTGACTTCCTACTGTTTCTCTCTCTCTCTCTCTCTCTCTCTCTTTTTTTTTCTTGGCTTAAACAATGGAAATTTATTTTCTCGAGGCTAGAAATGCAAGATCAAGGTGTCAACAAGGTTGATTTCTACTGAGACGTTTCTCCTTGTCTTGCAGATGGTTTTCTTCTGGCTGTGTCCTCACATGGTCTTTTCCTCTGTGCTCCCATGGAGAGACAGATCTGGTTTATCATCTACTTTCTTTTTTCCTACATCATTTTTTAGCATATACTAAATACTCAAAAAATTTTAGTTCTATCTCTGGACTCCATTTAGTGTACCACACTGTTTTAATTATTTAGTTTTACATTAGCCTTTAATATCTACTATAGTCCCACCTCATTGCCTTCTCCTTCAGAAGTTTCCTGGCTATCCTAGATTGTTCATTTTTCATGTGAACTTTATTAATTTTTAAAATTTTGTTTACTTTACAATATTGTATTGGTTTTGCCTTACATTGACATGAATCCGCCATGAGTATACATGTGTTTCCCATTCTGAAACCCCCTCCCAATTCCCTCCCCATCCCGTCCCTCTGGGTCATCCAGGACACCAGGCCTGAGCATCATGTATCATGCATCGAACCTGGACTGGCGAACCATTTCACATAAGATAATTTATAGGTTTTGATGCCATTCTCCCATATCATCCTGCCTTCACCCTCTTCCAGAGTCCAAAAGACTATTCTAGACATCCGTGTCTCTAGCCATCTTGCATACAGGGTTATTGTTACCATCTTTCTAAATTCCATATGTATGTGTTCAGTTCAGTTCAGTTCAGCCGCTCAGTCGTGTCTGACTCTTTGCGACCCCATGAATTGCAGCATGCCAGGCCTCCCTGTCCATCACCANGTGAAGGGGAGAGGGGTCCAAAGTTCTAATTTAATTTGCCATAGCAACACCTTCAAGAGACAGACATTAGTTTAAATAGTAAGGAAATAACAAAACTGAGCTATTTATGAGGCAATAGCATATTTACAATAAGAATAACTTTAGCCACTTGCTACATGTGCTGCTTATAACTAAATAATAAAACGGACAAATTTTCAATTTGAATCAATATGACCATTAAAGCCACAATATTTCTTAGGAAACCTCAGAACTGTGTGAGATAACATCTATAAGAGATTTTTTTTTTTATCAGTGGTAAATAAAAAGTTAGAACTGATATAAAACATTTCAAGAAATTTGAGTTGGAAGAAAGTGCTTTCCTCTGAAGTCTTATGACATGTTCTGGACTGTTCTTGTGGCATTTACAATCATTATATGGTGTTTTCATTATTTCTTCCCCTTTTTAAACTGGAAGTTTCCCGGAGGCAGAACAAATCTTATGTTTTGTGTAATTGCCTACAACAGAGTAGCTTCTCAAAAATCTGTTGCTGAACCAAGAGTGGTGTGTGCTTCATCAGCTAAAAACTCTTCTTTTTGAATTGTGTGGAGACTTGTAACACTAGATCATAACAGAAGAGAAGGACAGGACGTTACAGTTGCAGGGAGAAGGATGGGGTCCAGGTAGGTCATGGCTTTCTTTAAGTCAGAATGGTGGCTGGGCTGGTACCAAGAAGGTCTCCGCCTTCTCTTAAATATCTTTCCCATTAATTTCCAAGCCTCGCCTTCACCTGTTCTCTCGGTGGCAAATTCTTACCACCAGGCACTATAGGTGTGTGTTACAGGACAAAGTGGGTAGAGGCAACATTCCCCAGAAGATCAACCTTGAGAATGTTAATTCCTGATGGAAATGGTTGCCTTGGATACTGCTGCTTTCTCAGGTCAGCCCAGAGTATCAGTCTGTTACCTCGGAAGGCACAGAGCAAGGGCCTGAAAGAAGGACCGATTCAATAAACAAGTTTTAAAGAATCAAACAGGCAGCACTTCTTGAGGACTTGTGGGCCCTGAAGGACACCATAGGAAACCCTGGGCTACCAGATATTGGAGAAGAAAAGGCAACTTGAGCGTGTTGTACTCTTTTAACTAAAATTCGCTGTGGGATTCTTTTTTGTGTGATTGATGCAATAGTCCTTTTTATTTTACTAAAAATGAAAACAAAAACAAAGAAAGCCCACAGGTGCATACAACCTAAAATGGTCGGTTTTAAGCAGACAGGTTTAGACCAGAATGATGGCACATTTGGATAAGGAGAGCTAAGGGAAGTTGTGATTAGGCGACTGGGTATGGTTGCCAGGGTAAACCCTGAGAGGTGAGGTTTCTGGGCAAAGGTGTCACTAAAAGGAACTAGAATTAAGGACTACAGATAAAAATTAGAAGTTAATTGTACTGCATTCTCTAAGTTTCTTTCGAAAAACAGTAAAGATTGCCCAATGACCTTTTGGGTTCCATCATATAGAACAAAGCCGAGGGTGGCACAGTATTCAAAAACATTTACGATTTCAGAGAATTGTAGTTATTCATATTTGAATCGAGGTCTGAAATTTTAAAGCATACTGGGCTTCCCCGGTGGTTCAGATGGTAGAGAATCTGCCTGCAATTCAGGTGATCCATCCAGTTTCAATCCCTGGGTCAGGAAGATCGCCTGGAGAAGAGAATGGCTACCCACTCCAGTGTTCTTGCCTGGAAAATTCCATGGACAGAGGAGTCTGGCAGGGTACAGTCCATGGGGTCACAGAGTCAGAAAGGACTGAGAGACTAACACAAAAGGTCTAACAGGCAGAGTGTTGGGGTGGGAGAAAAGGTGTCTTCAGACCTATTTTCTGTTCATTTGCGGCTTTCTCTCATCTGACTCTTGGCATCCTGTGCACCTTTCCAAATCTGTCAGCAAGTCTGTCTCTCAAGACCTGATTACTGCAGGCACCATCTCTTATCAGAATAAACTCCTTTTGCAATCAATGAAAATTTTGCTTTTCACTTGTTCATCTTCTCACTCCCCAAACTATGAGAAGAAGATAAAATGTTCTGAAGAACTGAGCAATAATCGAATGCTGGTTAAAACTATCTGGGCAGTGAGCTACCTTATCAGGGACAGTGAAGTACCTTCCAGAAGAGTGGCTGCACACGTTTTGCACTTAGCATCCCTACCCAAAGAAGACTTATTTCTCAAAGAATGGGACCTTTGAGTCACGATGCACCACTGTCCTTGTATACCGTGTAACAAAGGCAAAATGTAACTGCTTTTTTCTTACTTTTCTTCTTTAATGTTATTCTCTTTGTGCTAGGTAATGACCTCTTCATTTTTCAGAGAAATATGTGATATTAAAATATGCATTTTCCTAATACATATAATATTCCATTGAAACACTTACTTAGATGATGGCAGCACATGAACCCACACTAACAACTGAGGCTTTATAATATAATAACAAAGTATGAAGATGGGTCTCTGTGAATTAGGAAAATCAATCTTTCAGAAGATTCTAGTATTTCATTTGACTATGGTGATTTTGTAAATGTGTTTCCCTGGACCCAGCATCATCAACATCACCTGGGAACTTGATATAAATACAAATTCTATAAAATTCTGTTTGCATGAATCAAAACCTTATGAGTATGGCCCAGTTTTAGGTTTTTTAAAAATTTTTATTGGAGGATATTTGATTTACAATGTTTTGTTAGTTCCTGCTATACAGCACATCCACTTTGTTTTAAGGTTCTTTTCCCATTTAGGTCTTTTCTTGAGTCATGTTTACTTTAATAAGCCCTTGCATGCATGGATGCTCAGTTGCTTCAGTTGTGTCTGCCTCTTTGCAACACCATGGACTATAACCTGCGAGGTCCCTCTGCCCATGGAATTCTCTAGGCAAGAATATTGGAGTGGGTAGCCATTCCCTTCTCCAGGGGACCTTCCCATTAGCATGATGGGTGATGATGAGTCAAATTTCATATCAGAAACATGGTGAGAAGTTTAGTTTTTTTGGAAGGAGGGGCTCTTAAGAACTTAAGAATGTATATATTAGCAGAGAGATGGTTTAAAGAAGGGAACAAGACAAAAAAAATTTTTAAGAGAAAGTTTATGCTAATAAGGCAGATTGAGGCTCATGGGCCACCAGGAGAAAAAGTGAAAACACTAAAGTGAGGAGGTAGGAAAGTACTTAATGATGGTGTGTTATACTGAAGAAACACAGAGTATACAAACTCTAGAAACAAGGGTCCTTTCATCATACTGGAAGTATACACAGATCTGTGTCTTTTTTTTTCCTTCTTTTTAAAAAACCTCATTCTGATCAAGTACGCTTAATTGTGCATACACTGTGAATTTCAGAAAGAATTTCAAAGGTTTAAAGAAAAAGCTGATATAATCTATGTCATGCAGCTCCAAAACAGAAAAAGAAAGCTCAGAAATTGGAAAAGTCTTTAAAATACTACTTAGATTGCATTAATAGAAGAAAACGTGCTGAGGAAGGAAAAGGGAAGAAACCTACAGAGAATGAGACGGCACAAAATGTTCTCCAATGATGCTACCTTTTAAAAGGAGAAGTCCAAATAATGAAAAGAAGGAGGTAATTTAAAAGAACATCATGGATCTATAAGAATAATTTTCAGAAGGCTAAATTTAAATTAAGCCACCAAACTGCTAAAAGTAAGAAAAGAGTTTTTTTTTATTGTCGTTGTTAATGTTTGACTTGTTTTGTTTTTTCTTTGGATGGAGAAGTTCAGAGAATAAATAGGCCCACGGCTTTGTGCTCCTAATGTATTTCTTGGTGGTTAACAAAGAAGAAAAACAATTGAAGACTAAAACTACTACTTAGTTTTTGTCTTCTGTTTCTATGAGAATGGAGGAGTGGGAAGAATATGGGAAAAAAGGAATTTAAGCTAAGGAATGGATAGAAGATGCTGAAAACATTGCTGAACAGTGCTTTTAAAGGATCTGTCGCCTGACCTGGGTTAATTACCACCCACCATTCCAAGAGAACAGGAGCTGCAAACAGTAACACTGAGGCAACCATGGGGAACAATGTGGGATCAGGAGCCTGGGGATGAGCAAATGTAATCTGGGTTTAAAAAAGGAAAGACATTTCTCACCTGCTTCTATAAGGATAGATGTTGATTTGAAACCTAATATTCCAGGTAGCAGTGGGTAAACAATTTTAAGATAAGAGATAGGGTTAATGAAATGTTGATTGGTTTTGTTTTTAAAGCAAAAACAATCACAGACAGATATGTGAAGAATTACAGACCCTCTCTACCAAGGCAGCATCTGAAAACATCTCTTCTAGACAGTGACCGGATTCTCACTTACTCTGCTGGTTGGCATGTAAACGTGAATGTTAGTGACAGGACCACTTTGGAGAACTCTCAGCATCATCACGCCAAACTGGAGATTCAGAGTCTCCAGGACTGTGGGATTCCTCTCTCACCTAGGTAGCCTGGATCACCTTTGCACACAGGTACTAGGGCATTTGTACACAAGGGTTCATGTTGGTATTGACCATAACAGTTCCAAAGAGCAAACAACACAAATGTTCGAATAACTTGTGAAATCAGTGGTCAGTGAACTACAACAGCCATGAAAATAAACCAATGAGAGCTAAACAAATCAACATGGATAACTTATACAAGTACAAGCTTGAATAAAATTAGCAAGGGGCTCCCTGGTGGCTCAGTGGTAAAGAACCCACCTGCCAAGCAGGAGATGTGGGTTTGATCCCTGGGTCAGGAACATCCCCTAGAGAAGGAAATGGCAAACTACTCCAGTATTCTTGCCTGGGAAATCCCATGGACAGGGAGACTGGTGGGCTACAGTCCATGGGATCGCAAAATGTCAGACATGACTGTACAAAAACAACAGAATCAGCAAGGAACACATGCCGTAAAATCCCATTTATATAATGATCAAAAAAGGTGAAACACAATCATTATTTAAGCATGTATACTTAAATGAAAAAACTGTAAAAGGAAACAAGGAAAGAAGCGATCACAAAAACCATACTTTTAGTTTGGCATCTCCATCGAGTCAGTGACGCCATCTAATCTCTGTCATCCCCTTCTCCTCCTGCCTTCAGTCTTTCTCAGCATCAGGGTCTTTTCTAGTAAGTACCCATCCTAACTTTTTCTCTGTAACCCACGGAGTGGAAAGACTAGCCACCATAGTCCAGAGGCAATTTCCTCCCTCCCTCGGGGCACCGATACTGTGAATAAGTCAGGTTTTGTCTCAAGCTGATCAAAAAGAAAGGAAAAACTATCAAGTGTGACTTGCTTTCTAGTTTTCCTAAGTGATTATAATGATTAGTTATAAATTTCAGGGTCAATAGCATCATTGTGAGTGAAGGGGCACTAGTGGTAAGGAATCTGCCTGCCAGTGCAAGAGACTTAAGAGATGCAGGTTTGATCCCTGGGTCGGGAAGATCCCTGGAGAAGGAAATGGCAACCCACTACAGTATTCTTGTCTGGAAAATCCCCATGGACAGAGGAGGCTGGCAGGCTACAGGCCATAGGGTCGCAAAGATTCAAACATGACTGAAGCGACTTAGCATGCATGCAGGATGGTTCTAAATTATGAACGGTGAGTGTTTTATAGTGTGGAGACTTTACAACCTGGAAGACAGTGGGTGTAGAGAAAGGAAGAAAAAAAAAGTAAAACCTGTCTATCAAATTTGCACTGCATGCGGAATACATTGATAGGTGCTTTCTTACTTTAATTCTCTCTACAAGTCCTGAAATGAGTATTATTATTCTTCACATTTTATAGGGTGAAGTCAAGTGGCTGACTGAAAGCAGCATCTCTCATGATGTTGCTGTTGCTGCTAAGTCGCTTCAGTCGTGTCCAACTCTGTGCGACCCCATAGATGGCAGCCCATCAGGCTCTGCCGTCCCTGGGATTCTCCAGGCAAGAACACTGGAGTGGGTTGCCATTTCCTTCTCCAATGCATGAAAGTGAAAAGGGAAAGTGAAGTTGCTCAGTTGTGTCTGACTCTTAGCGACCCCATGGACTGCAGCCTACCAGGCTCCTCTGTCCATGGGATTCTCCAGGCAAGAGAACTGGAGTGGAGTGCCATCGCCTTGATAGATGGAGTAAAAATGAAAATCACCTAATTTGCAAGGCACTGTCCTTTTTTGGCCCGTCATACTGCCTCCCTGTAGCTTCTAGAAAGGAGCAAAGAGGTAACATGCACATTGGGCTTTCCTGATGGCTTAGATGATAAAGAATCTGCCTGCAATTCAGGATGCCTGGGTTTGATCCCTGGGTAAGGAACATACTCTGGAGAAGGGAATGACAACCCACTCCAGTATTCTTGCCTGGAGAATCCCACAGACAGAGAAGCCTGGTAGGCTACAGTCTATAGGGTCACAAAGAGTCAGACATGACTGAGTGACTGACACTTTCACTTCACCATGCACATTAGGTTATTCAGAAACATCTAAGAAATTGTATCTTTGATATATATAAACACTCCTGGTGATGACTGTGGCAGGTATTCATTCTGAGTCTCAAGTTTTAACTNTAGCGACTCCACAGACTGCAGCCTACCAGGCTCCTCCACCCATGGGATTTTCCAGGAAAGAGTACTGGAGTGGGATGCCATTGCCTTCTCCAAAATAGCATATTAGAGACAGAAGATAGAAGCACAGGAGAATTTCAATCCTGTTGATAATCTTTGGGCTACATATTCTCATCGTAATATGATAGAATAAAGGCAGTAGAGTAGCAAGTTATAACTGATAGAATACATTTGAAAAATGTGTGACCTTTGAAATGCCAATAGCATAGGCTTTGGATTTATCTGCACTAAGGTTTACCAAGGAAATAAACCATTTGAAACCAAAGCGACAGGGGAAATAAAGATGATTTTAGGTGTTTATACTATGTATAATTTTTCATTGTTTATATTTACTAACAGATAGTAAAAGGTGGTGCATAAAAGTGACATGTGCATCTCTTTATAGGACATAGTATAGGAATGTAGTATGTATCTTACATATATACACTCATCTTAATACTTATAAACGAGAGAAATGTGTTCTTTACAAAAATAAACTCCTATCTACTAAAACAGATCACTGAAGACAATTATATCATGTGATAATATGCCATTTAAATGGCAAATGATTACCATAGAATCATTACCCCCAATATATATATATATGGGTTAATCTGTACTTGTAATATTTGCACTTGGTTCCCTCAGCTAGATTTAAACTCTTTAATATGAACTATTTTTGTATTACTCTTAAGCAAAAGTTGGTCCACAGTTTCTCAGTAGTTAGTTAACCAAATGCATAATGAAGTGTCTTTTAGATAGAAGCCTCAATCTTGTTCCTGCAATTTATCATCTGCATTTTTACTTACATAATGTGCCTCCGTCACATAGCTGGTATAACCTATGACTCACTGGAAGATTGTTTTTAAGGTTTTCTTTAATGGGGACATTTGTAATTAGTCTTTGAAAGTCTCTAGACTGAGCGACTTCACTTTCACTTTTCACTTTCATGCACTGGAGAAGGAAATGGCAACCCACCCCAGTGTTCTTGCCTGCAGAATCCCAGGGATGGGGGAGCCTGGTGGGCTGCCATCTATGGGGTCGCACAGAGTCGGACACAACTGAAGTGACTTACCAGTAGCAGCAGCAGAGAAAAGACATTTCATTCTAAACTTTCATCTATGTGGCAGATTGAATTGTTTAACACTGTGCTGTGGTTTTGCCTGGGTCATATTGAAATACTTCTGTAGTACTTCCAGGATTTAAGTAATGAATGTACTTTAATACTGTAAGGAAACATGAGGATTAAGGTTGACATAAAAAATGCTAACGTTTGTAAAAGGAAAATTGCTATGGATTTCTTATTTATTTCTTGATATTTGGAACTTTGAAAGGGCTGGGATTTCATTACATAATCTTAATGTGGCATGGATAGTGAATTTTAGCTTTCACAGTATGTCTATAGAATCATATAGGAAAAAACAATGAGGGTTTTCTATCATAACATATATTAACATAGTGTCTTTCGGGAAATACATTTTATTAATGATTTAATTTCTTATTTTTCCACAGGATTTGAGGTTCCAATTAAAACCCTGTTTGGGCCATTGCATTACTGTCTGCAAGTGCTTAATCTTCACCAAAAGCCTCATCGCTTATTTTAAAACAAAAGAAGAACGTGGTAAGGAGAAAAGTAATGAAATGCAGCATAACACATCTTTCAAAGTAAGGGGAAGCAGCTTTTTAAAAATGATCTAGGATCAGTGACATTCAGAAATTATTTGCTGTACACTAAATGTGCTCAAGTGTGGCATCTGAATTCCAAGGTCTCTATGTCTTCTATTATAAAATGAACCACACAGTGCTATTTTTTTCTCTTTGCTGTTGCAGTAGGCTAAAGTAATAATTATTAATGTCACTGATATATCACATACGGTAATATGGATTGCAAAATGAATATTCTTCTTTAATAGAGGTTCTATGATGCTCTGATGCTAAAATGATGAGTATAACTGACAACCTTTGTTATTTTTTTTAAATTCACAATTCTAGTATTATTCTCAAAAACAGATGTCTATACTTACTTATATCTTGGGTCATATTTAACAGCTTTCTGTCCAACACATCATGATGTCTTTTAATTCTTATGTTGTTAATACATCATTTTTGAAGCACTTAGTCTGATGGTTCTTTGAAGTGTTATGTTGTACTCAGTAACATTGGCTATATCAGAGGAAAGATATAATCAGAGATGTCATTGAAATATTCAATGAAAGTGAAAGTGTCAGTCACTCAGTTGTGTCTGACTCTTTGCAACCCCATGGACCATAGCCACCAGGCTCCTCTGTCCATGGGGATTCTCCAGGCAAGAATATTGGAGTGAGTTGCCATTCCCTTCTCTAGAAGTTCTTCCCTATCCAGGGATTTAACCCACATTTTCAGGCAGATTCTTTATCATCTGAGCCACCAGGAGAGGCAATATCAATTTCTAAATTTAAATCTAATGAAATATGTAGATATTAAAAGATAGTTGAAAAGTATTCACACTTTCCCCCTAGTAGTCTCTAATAATAGGATGTTTTTCCTTACATTAAAAACTTGAATAAACAACTATTTGCCACCAAAGACAGATCACTCCCAAATGAATTGACATGATACATTTATATTCACAACAATTGGAGCTGACTTATTGAAGATGACAATTATTAATTCTGGATTTTCAAAGTATAAACATGTTAGGTAGCTAGAATAGGAAAAAGGAGTCCAGAATGATGGTGGCTAAAAGACAAGGAAGGGAAAAGCCTGTGAAAATAGAACAAAGGAAGGTCCAAGGACCAGACTGAGGCCCTCAGGTAAAACAAACAGCACTCCTGGCTAGGCCAATTTACATAGGGCAGGCCCTGGGTAGGAGAAAAAACATATACAAAGAGGAGTCAAAATTGGGCTGGCGGGCCTCTCTTCTCTTTGCATCTTTTGGGTCAGAATGCCCTCACATTTCCAGGATGTACTTTCCTCTACTTTCTAAATAAAACTGAGCTGTGACAGGGAACTGTAATACTGGTCCATTCGAGGGCTGAAACGCTGCTCCGTCTGTCGCTTCAAATTTTTGTTGCAACGAGACAGAACCCAGGAAATTACAAACTCCCCCTACAAACAGGTAAAGCTATGGCTATAGTAGTGGCAAAGTTGCTAGTTTTGTTGGACCTGCTAGCCTTAGAATGAACAATACTTTCAAGTGTCTCTAGAACTTTGATTATGGTTGATAAGATTCAGGAACTATGTATGTATTAATCTCTGAATCTCAACCCTTCTTTTAGGGTTTATCAGGGTGCCTATATTTGTTGAATGTTAGAAGGTAGACAGCAAGGGAGCAAGGGAGAAAAGAGTTACGTTTCATAGCAGCCAAGTAATTGGTCTACTGCCCTGTTTAAACATAGTTTTCTCTTTGGCACTAAGGATTTTGATAAAATACTTCGTTTGGATTCTCTTTCTTATAGTGGTCTCCACTTAAGAGCTTATTCATGAGCTATGCCCATGGTCCTCATTAATTCATCAGCAACTTCTTTAGTATATTTAACTTTCTTTTAAGCCCCAGATCGTAACTGCTGAGAACACCAATGGGAAAAGTTTAAGAGCCAGCATAATATGCTAATCTCTTTTCAATAAGATTTTATTTTGCTCTATTTTAATAGTTGACTTATGTATTAGATCCACCCTGTAAGTTCACTATAACCCTTTTAGTGTATCCTAAAAATTAAAATACATCTCTATGAAATATAACTTACTGTTATTGGAAATGTCAGTGCTCATATGTTTATTAGGTAAATGGTAGCTGGCTTATGTGGTGCATTTTTGTATATTACTTTGTCTTAAGACCTCAAACTAATAGTTTGACTCACTAATTCTCATAGTTTTTTTTAGGTACAAATAAATAAGAGGAGACTGCCCTCTTTTTAGGATGTGGTAAAGGAATACCCCAAGGCTACCTCTGCATTGAATCACCATTTTAAGTTCAGTTTGTCAAATAAATATTAGTCACATTCCATTCCAGGCAATGTCTCTAGGTTTATAAAAATTAATAAAACATGACCCTTGTTTTCTCAGATCATATAATGATGGATGAAGCCAAGTAGATACATCATTTAATATAAACTTTCTAGCATTCCAAGATATGTGTAGGATGATAGTAAAATCCTGAAAAGTGACATTCAAATCAGCTTGAAGAGGAGGTTAGGCCAATGAAGAAGTACTTAAAGAGATAATTCTTAATCTATCAAAATATGAGTAGAAGGCAGTTAGGTTAAAAAAAAAAAAGATGGGGAGTTTCATGGGGCAGCAGGGAGAGGAGGTGTAAAGTCACAAATCTGATTAAAATAAAGGTCACCTCTCAGTGGATGATACAGCAGTGAAAAAAGAATGCTTCCTGAAGAAAAGAGGCTTCCTGAATGAGGTAAATGTTGATAGAAGTCTGGAAGCATAAGTATGAGTAAGCCCAATAAAGAATCGAGAAAGAATGTTTTCTAAGCAGAAAGAATAACATCCAAAGATTGTGTTCATAAGCTTGCTTGATGTCCATTTGCATGCCATCAGTGAAAATAAATTCAAGAATCAATGGTCCTTTTTTTCTCATTCTCTACATTGTTCAGTAATCAGTGCATTGATTTCTACCTCTTTGAACTCTGAGAAAATCATATAAATATAAACATGAAATTACAAAACTGAAGGAAATGTAGTTTATACTTCATTCAGACGCTCATTTCCTAGATGAAGAAATTGAGGAAGCTCCGAGGAGTCTTATGACTCGTTCAAGGGTGAGCTGTTTTGTCATTTTCAGAGCCTGAGAAAAATTCAATACCCCCATATAAGCAGAAACTTGAAAACTGAAGTATTTTAGTATTGTTTCCCTCAATTCCAGCAGACTAGCATTAGGGGTAGTAAAGTGTCAGCTCTAGAGTTAAAATATTTGCTTTCACAATGTACACATTAAGTGACTTTAGGCAAATGATATAATCTCCTTTTGCTTCAGATCTCTCATCTATAAAATATGAGATAATAATGCAAAATGCTTAGATCAGTGCCTAGCTCATAATAAGCACTCCACAAATGTGCTATTATTATCTGTCATTAAGCAATCAAGCATTAGCATACAAGCACAGATTGTGCTATGGGCACTCTTGAAATTGATTTGATTATCCAAATCATTTTTTAAATGTTGTTGTAATAATTGTCACATCACCAGTTTACCAAAACCTTTCCAATTTATGTTTTAGAACTGCCATGGACATAGAATCCAAATGATATGATTTTAAATTATTATCATTAATGGAAAATATTAAATTTTTACAAATTAAGCAATATCAAATACCTGTCAAGGGATAGTCAAGTAAGAATTGGAAATCTATTAATTTGAAATGTGAAAAGCATTCTTACTCTAAGCAAAATTGTTCATTAATCCGTTTCTCGTATGAGAATATAAGAATGGCTATATAACCTTGCATTCGATCACAATATTATGTTCCAGTACCCCTACTATATAAAAAAATACAACAGATTAAACATGAAAGCAAAGAGTATAAATTCCATACTTCATGGAATAAAAAGATTAGTACTGTCCTGCATGTCAGAAGGATGATGGCCTTTGTTCCTTTGGCAAAACCACTTTAAGGACATTTTTATTCTTAAAATGTTTTGGTCTAATATACATTTCCTACCCAGTGGATATTAGACTTTTGCTGCAAGGCTTTTGGACATTAGATAGCCATTTATGACATGAGACACCTCAATGCTTCTAAAGTCATTATATTCATATTCAGTGCTAATGAATTGAAACTTTTAGATCTATAGTGTGGTTCATAAATCAAGACAACATTTTATACACATTTGTGTTATCTGTCTTTATGCACAAAGAAATTAACTAAACAGAACTATTACCATCTTGGAGAAAACATGAATTTGTTTTGCAATTACAATGATTTTTAAAAATAATTTTCTGTGTTTGGAGAAATAAGTAATTTATAAAATGCAGAGGATATGATTTTAAAAATAGAGGTTTACAGTACATGACCTACAAATAAAACTGTTACATAAAATACTCAATGAGGAGGCAGTCACATTTCACAAATCATAGAATGCTGGGTTTTCTTAACATAATGATAATAGCATCAGTGTTGCTGTATTATGGTATAAGTTTCTATATACTATTATGAGAAACATTTATTTTCTGCTATTTAAAAACTATAGTAGTAATAAATGTTCAAAGCTTATAAGTTTAGATTACATTCTTTAGGGAGCAGAATTCGACAACTCCTTTCTCTCCTTTTGGAGAAACATAAAGGAAACCAGATATTAAGAATCTGTTTTAAAAATATACTTTCAGATAAAAGCTGGAGTGTATTTTCTCTCTCCACACTGTTCTACTATGAGAACTACTATGTAAAACAAATTTTCATGTACTCCATGATTTACATTTATGATCTGATTTATTTTATGCCCACAATAACTTAGCAAGGAAGGCAAAGAGGCTATACAATTTAGAAAGGTATTCATTAAAGGTGGGATAGAATCCACCTTTGGGAAACAAAATGGTTCTGAGCTTTTCTTTGCTGGAAGTTGTATTCAATGTCCTTTTATGCTCATTCAATGTCCTTACTCATCTGCTCAGATTTTCTGTCTCTCCATGATTCAGTTTTGGTAGGATATATGTTTCTGGGAATTTATCCATTTTATTTTCTAGGTTACCCAATTTGTAACTGTTTATAGTAGTTTCTTATGATCTTTAGTATTTATGAAGTATCAGTGTCATACCTCCTCTTTCATTTCTGATTTTATTTGAGTCTCCCCTTTTTTTCTTAATCTAGGTAAAGATTTGTCAGTTTTATGTTTTTAAAAACAAACTTTAATTTCATTGATCTTTTTTCTATTGTTTCTCTAGTCTCTAGTTCCTTTGTTTTCATTCTAAACATTATTTGCTTCAGTGCTAATAACTTTGGGCTTAGTTTTTCTTTTTCTAGTTCCTGAGGTGTGAAGTTGGGCTTCCCAGGTGGTGCTAGTGGTAAAGAACCTGCCTGCCAATGCAGGAGCCACAGAAGTAGGTTCATCCCTGGGTCAGAAAGATCCCATGGAAGAGGGCATGGCAACCCACTCGGGTATTCTTGCCTGGAGAATCCCATGGACAGAGGAGCCTGGTTGCCTACAGTTTATAGAGTCACAAAGAGTCAGACACAACTGACAAAGCACACATGAACGAAGTGTAAATTAGATATATTATTTATTTGAAATCTTTCTTTTTTCTTAATGTAGGGGTTTGTCCCTCTCAGAACTGCTTTTGCTGCAGTTCATAAGTTTAGTTATGTCTTATTTCCATTTCCTCAAGATATAGTTCTTCTTTGACTCATTGGCTGTTCAGGAGCATATTGTTTAATCTCCACATATTTGTCAATGTTTTCAATTTTCCTCATTACACTGTGTGTAATTACACACATACACTGCATGTATGTATTAACACATATATGTGCATATTATATATCTATAGTTGTATACTTTAAATCTATTATATTTTTATTTGTCAACTGTACTTCATTAAAGCTGGAAAAAATACACTTCACCTTCTCGCATTAAAAATATAAATAAAAATGGAATTTTAAAAAAGTTATTCAACATCTGAGATTGAAACAAGAGATTTTCTTCTTAAGACTTGGTCAATCAAAACAAAACCAAAAATCAACAGCAAACAAAAACTAAAACCTGCATTCCTCAACCATTCTTATTAATTGATGTTTTACTAAGTTCATTATATTTCAAAGATGTTTTAAGTGTGCATTTTCATATCAGAACTCAGCCTTCAATTTCAAACATCTATTGACAGCTAATTTTCTACGCCTATTATTCGTGATGTTTTCACTTTCTTTTGTATCACTATATAATATCCTCCTAAAGCTATTCTGTCTCAAATTTTTAAGTTTAGACATGCAATTCTTCTTTATTTTGACCAAAAGTGACTAAGTATTACATAGATTGTAAACACTGTCCTCACAGAAACTGGTTTCCTTGAAAGAATGGTATGCTTGAGTGTGTACCTGTGTGTTTCTGTCTGTGCCTGTATCCATGTGCACGTGTGTGTCTGTAAACATGATAGAGGGAAGGAGAGAAAGAGGGAGAGATGAGAGGGAGAGAAATCACTAACTTTTATTGAGGAGAAAATTCAAGTAAGTTAAATAAGTGAAGTATACTAAAATTCAAGGAAAGGAAGTAAACAGTAAGTTTTCATTCCTA
>SJYA01003353.1:472251-482939 GCA_006410615.1 Neotragus moschatus | reverse complement strand
TATTAAAAGTGTAGTTTATTTCAAGCATAACTGAATTCCTCATAAATGGAACAACTTTTGGAAAACAGTCTTTATTACACTTGATATAATCCAAAAAAAGTTAATTTTTAAGGAGTGAAATGTTTGGGTTTTTTTTTTCTGACCTTTTATTCCATTTCAAAACCCTTATTTGGGGTTCTGTTATTGTTGTTGTTGTTGTTGCTTGGAGTTGACTAAAGACACTTTTGGACTTCCCAGGTGGCTCAGTGGTAAACATAACCCTGCTGATGCAAGAGACATACGTTCAGTCCCTGGGGATTGCCAAACAGGAGATGCACATTTGATCCCTGGGTCAGGAAGATCCCCTGGAGAAGAAAATGGCAACCCACTCCAGTATTCTTGCCTGGGAAATCCTATGGACAGAGGAGCCTGGCAGGCTAGAGTCCATGGAGTCGCTAAAGAGTTGGACACGACTTAATGACTAAACAACAACAACAAAGATTCTTTTGCAGCATTGTATTAAAGACAAAAGAGTATTAACTTCCTTTCATTGGAAAATTAAAGTTATGCCTACATTCAGAATTGTTTTATGGGAGCATTCTCTTACTTTAGCAAACGTGTTTTTGTTTGAACCATTAACTGTGAGTCATTTGGATCTATAGAAAATGAACTGAATGCCTGTAACTTACATATTTATTTTCACTAAGGCCTCATCAGTAAGATGGAAAAATAATGCAGAAAAATTCTAGCTCCTGGATTTCTTCTCCCTCTCAGTAAATACAGCCATCTCTCAGTAATATTTTCCATTTTGGATGTACATCACCAAGAAGGTAATTTGTGGAAGGTAATTTGTCAGACTTTGTGATTACCTATTTCTTGGACACATTTGATTTCCACCAAAGTCTTTCTCCCTGATTTTCTGGCTTTAAGATTTATTTTCAAATTCCTTTTGTATTTATAAATAACGTGCTTGGCAGATATGTTACAAGGGTTGTTATACATGTAGTTTAGTGTTTAGAAAAATTACTCTCTTTGCTTATAAACCAATTTATTGTCCTTTGTGCAAAGTAACAAGCCATTCTGTCATGGATGAAAGATCTTGATTTGAGTGTTTGCAGTGCACAACTCCTTCATGGCTGAAAGCTTCTAGTGATTTCAATCTTTCTGTCACCCATGCAAATCCCCTATCTACATACAGTCTGATTACAATAGATAAAGATTTATTTTTCTGTTATTAATTGCAATGGTTTCTTGATTAAATGTTTCTATTACTAACTGTTCCATCCTTTCATGACCTCTACCAACCCCTCCACCACCACTCTTCACTCAGCTGCCATCATAAAATTCATTGACAATAAAACACTATTTCAGATATTTGTGTGGATCAGGGCTCTCTGTCAGCTTATTTTAAACTAATTCTTTGATTTTTAGCATATCACTCAAGCTTAAAGACATTATCATGACAATTCTTAATGTCCATTCTACATGTAAATGATTATACATTTAGAGAATTTTAAGGTTCATATTTGGGTGTTATTATCATGAAAGAATAAGTCAGATTCTTACAATGGAAAAGCTACTGCCTGGGAGTGAACTACTTTTATTGACATTTTGGAACTACGACAGTTCCATTTAGTAAAATGTTAACATAGTATTATAGTTTAACAGCAGGGGAAACTCTGACTCAATGCCGTTCTTAGCCAAAGAAACAGATTGGATAATGAAAACTCCTTATTGACAATAAGAAACACCCTGTTACATTTGCAATTACAGTATTTCTCTTAATCCAGTATCTCAGTATGTGTTATCACCCTTGAAATCCTTATATTAATCTGCACTAATTGGAGTAATTCTTGTTCCCGTTTTGAGAACTAAGAAACGAAAAAGTAATTTTTTTTCAAGATCACGTATCACATCTGTGATAGAGACTGAAATAAAAATTTATCATTGCAGATCATGTGTGATGTGTTTCTTAAGCATTTTCGGTCATTATTCTCATTAAATTCTCTTAACCATGAAATAACTGCTTCTGACAAATCAATGAAGACCAAGTCAAATCTAACACATGGAAAGTAGATCATGGATCTTGGCACTTAACAAAGTATTTTCACACCCATTACCTTATTTTTTTTATATAACAAACTTAGAAGCAGGTAAGGTGTGTATTTTATTCTCATTTTAAAGATGTGGAATGTAAAATTCAGAAAGGTGAAATTACAGAGTTAGGAAGTGGAAGAGCCAGGATTCTAATGTATATCTTTTGTTTCCAAACACAGAAATATCAATACTAAAATATAGTGCTAGTCTTAACACTAAAATATAGTGCCATCTAAAAACTTATAATTTGTATCTAGACAAATATCTAAGCATTTTTGTCAAAACTCAAACATCATTTATCAGATAATTGCATTTTAGTTAAGTATACCTTATTCACAAAACTATGCATGTTAAGAAACAAAATATTCAGAAAACATAGATTTAAGAAACTGTTGTGTCTAAGTCAAGAGAAGGCAATGGCACCCCACTCCAGTACTCTTGTCTGGAAAATCCCATGGACAGAGGATCAGGCGATAGGCTGTAGTCCATGGGGTCGCTAAGAGTCTGACATGACTGAGCAACTTCAACTTCACTCTTCACTTTCCTGCATCCAAGAAGGAAATGGCAACCCACTCCAGTGTTCTTGCCTGGAGAATCCCAGGGACTGGGGGAGCCTGGTGGGCTGCTGTCAATGGGGTCGCACAGAGTCAGACACAACTAAAGTGACTTAGCAGCAGCAGTGTATCTAAGTATCTGTTCTATTCAACTATTTATACGCCAATGAACTTTCATATCTGTTATTTAGTTATATGAGTATGATTAACCATATTTCATATGTGAAGAAACAGACTCAGAAGAATTTAATAGCTTACTTCATATTGCAGTTTGTAACTTGGTAGAGCCAGTATTCAAACCAGTAGCTGTCTTGTTCTCTAAGGCTTTGCTTTTTCCTAAGCCCCTGGTGGTGCAGAGGTTAAAGCGTCTGCCTGCAATGTGGGAGACCTGGGTTCAATCCCTGGGTTGGGAAGATCCCCTGGAGAAGGAAATGGCAACCCACTCCAGTATTGTTGCCTGGAGAATCCCATGGATGGAGGAGCTTGGTGGGCTACAGTCCATGGGTTGCAAAGAGTTGGACACAACTGAGTGACTAAACAACAACAACATCAAGTCCTGTAAACAATCAAGAAAGAAAAGAGCTATTTTATTGATGACGGGAATCCTTTCTCAACATTCACATATATCAAATCATGTCCAGTTCAGTCACTCAGTCGTGTCTGACTCTTTGTGACCCCATGGACTGCAGCATGTCAGGCTTCCTTGTCCATTACAAACTCCCCAAGCGTCCTCAAACTCAGGTCCATTGAGTTTGTGATGCCATTCAACCATCTCATCCTCTGTCATCCCCTTCTCCTGCCTTCAGTCTTTCCCAGTATCAAGATGTTTTCCAGTGAGTCAGTTCTTTGCATCAGGTGGCCAAAGTATTGGATCTTCAACTTTAGCATCAGTCCTTCCAATGAATATTCAGGACTGATTTCTTTTAGGATTGACTGGTTTGATCTCTCTGCAGTCCAAGGGACTCTCAAGAGTCTTCTCTAACACAACAGTTCAAAAGCATCAATTCTTTGGTGCTCAGCTTTTTTATGGTCCAACACTCACATCCATACATGACTACAGGTAAAACCATAGCTTTAGTAAGATGAAGCTTTGTCCGCAAAATAATGTCTCTGTTTATTAATATGCTGTCTAGCTTTGTCATAGCTTTTCTTCCAAAGAGAAAGCCTCTTTTAATTTCATGGCTACAGTCACCATCTGCATTGATTTTGGAGCCCCCAAAAATAAAATCTGTCACTGTTTCCATTGTTTCCTCATCTATTTGCCATGAAGTGATGGGACCAGATGCCATGATGTTAGTTTTCTGAATGTTGAGCTTTAACCAAACTTTTTCACTCTCTTCTTTCACTTTCATAAAGAGGCTCTTTAGTTCTTCTTTGCTTTTTGCCATAAGGGTGGTATAATCTGCATATCTGAGGTTATTGATATTTCTCCTAGCACTCTTGGTTCCAGCTATCAAATCATGTAGTACATTTTAAATATAGTACAACTGTATTTGTCAACTATACTTCAATAAAGCTGAAACAAGTTACTTTGATACTGTAGGCTTCCTTGTATAAGAATTATTTGGATATTTCACATGTAAAAGTTTTTGTTAAATATATAGCCAACCATAACTGTGATGGACATAACCAGATGGTCAAAATAGAAATAAGACTGATTATATTCTTTGCAGCCAAAGATGAAGAAGCTCTATACAGTCAGCAAAAACAAGACCGGAAGCTGACTGTGTCTCAGATCATGAACTCTTTATTGCCAAATTCAGACTTAAATTGAAGAAAGTAGGGAAAACCACTAGACCATTCAGATATGACCTAAATCAAATCCCTTCTGATTATACAGTGGAAGTGAGAAATAGATTTAAGGGCCTAGATCTGATAGACAGAATGCCTGAAGAACTATGGACGGAGGTTCATGACATTGTACAGGAAGCAGTGATCATGACCATCACCAAGAAAAAGAAGTGCAAAAATGCAAAATGGTTATCTGCAGAGGCTTTACAAGTAGCTGTGAAAAGAAGAGAAGTGAAAGGGAAAGGAAAAAAAGGAAAGATATACCCATTTGAATGCAGAGATCTAAAGAATAAAAAGCAGAGATAAGAAAGCCTTCCTCAGTGATCAGTGCAAAGAAATAGAGGAAAACAATAGAATGGGAAAGACTAGAGATCTCTTCAAGAAAATTAGAGAGACCAAGGGGACTTTTCCTGCAAAGATGGGCACAATAAAGGACAGAAATGGTATGGACCTAACAGAAGCAGAAGATATTTAGAAAAGGTAGCAAGAATACACAGAAGAACTATACATAAAAGATCTTCACAACCCAGATAATCACGAAGGCGTGATCACTTACCTAAAGCCAGACACCCTGGAATGTGAAGTCAAGTGGGCCTTAGGAAGCATCACTATGAACAAAGCTAGAGGAGGTGATGGAATTGCAGCTGAGATACTTCAGATCTTAAAAGGTGATTCTGTGAAAGTGCTGCACACAAAATGCTAGCAAATTTGGAAAACTCAGCAGTGGCCACAGGACCAGAAAATGTCAGTTTTCGTTCCAATCCCAAAGAAAGGCTATGCAAAGAATGCTCAAACTACCACACAGTTGCACTCATATCACAGGCTAGAAAAGTAATGCTCAAAATTCTCCAAGCCAGACTTCAACAGTACATGAACTGTAAAATTCCAGATGCTCAAGCTGGATGTAGAAAAAACAGAGGAACAAGAGATCAAATTGCCAATATCCATTGGATCATTGGAAAAGCAAGGGAGTTCCAGAAAAACATCTATTTCTGCTTTATTGACTATGCCAAAGCCTTTGACTGTGTGGCTCACAATAAACTGTGGAAAATTCTGAGAGAGATGGGAATACCAGACCACCTGATCTGCCTATTGAGAATTCTGTAGGCAGGTCAAGAAGCAACAGTTAGAACTGGACATGGAACAACATGTCCAAATTGGTTCCAAATTGGAAAGGAATATGTCAAGCTGTATATTGTCACCCTGTTTATTTAACTTATATACAGAGTACATCACGAGAAATTCTGGACTGGATGAATCACAAGCTGGAACCAAGATTGCTGGGAGAAATATCAATAACCTCAGATATGCAGATGACACAATACTTATGGCAGAAAGNGTTCAATATTGGGAAAGGAATACAACAGGCTGTATATTGTCATCCTGTTTATTTAATTTCTATGCTGAGTGCATCATATGAAAGGCTGGACTGGATGAATCACAAGCTGGAACCAAGATTGCTGGGAGAAATATCAATAACCTCAGATATGCAGATGACACCATACTTACGGCAGAAAGGGAAGAAGAACTAAAGAGCCTCTTGAAGAAAGTGAAAGAGGAGAGTGAAAAAGTTGGCTTAAAGCTCAACAATCAGAAAACTAACATCATGGCATCCAGTCTCATCACTTCATGGCACATAGACAGAAGACAATGGTAACAGTGACAGACTTTATTTTGGGGGGCTCCAAAATCATTGTAGATTGTAACTATAGCCATGAAATTGATAGAGGCTTGCTCTTTGGAAGAAAAGCTATGACCAACGTAGACAGCATATTAAAAAGCAGAGACATTACTTTGCCAACAAAGGTCTGTCTAGTCAAAGCTATAGTTTTTCCAGTAGTCATGTATGGATGTGAAAGTTGGACCATAAAAAAGCTGATCACCAAAGAATTGACACTTTTGAACCGTGGTTTTGGAGAAGACTCTTGAGAATTCCTTGGACAGCAAGGAGATCCAACCAGTCCATCCTAAAGGAAATCAGTCCTTAATATTCACTGGAAAACCTGATGTTGAAGGTAAAATTTTAATACTTTGGCCATCTGATGTGAAGAACTGACTCATTTGAAAAGACCCTAATGCTGGGAAAGATTGAAGGTGAGAGGAGAAAGGGATGACAGAGGATGACATGGTTGGATGGTATCACGACTCAATGGACATAAATTTGAGTAAGCTCTGGGAGTTGGTGATGGACAGGGAAGCCTGGTGTGCTACAGCCCATGAGGTTGCAAAGAGTCGGACATGACTGAGCAACTGAACTGAACTGAACTGGGATTCCTCAAATACTTAAGAATTCAAGATCAGAGATATCTTGAAGAGGTTAAGGGTTGTAGGGAAGGACTTAAAGATAAGCTTGAGATGTATTCATATTTCTATATTTTAGAGTAAAGTGTAGAATAAACTCTTGGTGAAGCTATCTGTCAAATAATCTCCTGAACTGTGGGGATAGAGAGATGTTGAAATTATGGCTATTTTCCTTTAGAAGCTAATAGGACATTCATTCATTTATTTATTCAAGAAGTATTTATTGACCATCTAATAGAAAGATAGGAACAAAGAAAAAACGGTGTATACCTACTTAAACATTTCAGTCACTCATAAAATAGTCACTTTCTGAAATTCTCCAGTCATTCTAGTTTTTTTATCTTTAAACTTCCATGTCAACTTAAAAATATTAGTTAAAAGAATCACTTTCAAATGCTCCCAAATAACATTATTTATACTCATTCATGCTGCATAACAAATGTATATTGAAAGTCAGCATTTGCCCCAATTTTGCTTAGTGACAAAGTGTTGTTAAGACGGTTAATTACCAAAATCAGAAACGTCTTCGGATAGTTGAACTTCAATGTGATATCTTGGGCCAATTTACATATTACAGAAAATATTAGTGAGTCTTAATAATATATGTATATGGTCATTTGGACTTATCATAATAATCTCTATTTATCTGGTCAAGCAAGCAAAGTAAAATAGTCTACCTTCAAGCCCCAAGGTTTGTAAATCAATTAGTCAATAACTCAAAGGGGATGAAATTAATCCATGATAAAAACACAAGGCTAAAACAAGGCAAATAAATGCCTCTTATATTCCTCTCTCTGTATAATATTTTAACTTTAGTTCTCTTTCTCTATTTTGCTGGCAGAGGTTGTAAAATTAGATAATTCTTATCTTTATATGCTTCCAATAATAATACTTTTTTTAGTATGAGAATTTCAAGACACAATGAGTAAACCTTATGACATTCTATCATCTTTTCTTTACCTTTGCTGGTGTCAATGTGTCAATAAAAGTTAGAATGTCTGATTCCTCCTAATCCTCAAAAGCTTATAAAGTGACACATTTTATTTACACTTTTAAAATGCATATTTAATTCTTTTCTTCTGTGAACATCAATATTTTTCTGTTCAGTGGATGAATATTGAGTAGGGCAACTTGCCAGCTCTCCATTGGAGAACTGGGATCTGGCACTCCCTCCACTTTCAAAACACGCTCAAGCAAGGCTCCTTGTTCACATAGGGCTCACATTAAAAAGCAAACTCAAAATATCTTCAAACAACATGAAACACTCTGCTTTATATACTTAGAGAAGGTCAGTAGTCTTTCTCATGCCAAGGAAAGCATATGATTTAAATTTCAGAACATGATTTCATCTAAAACTTGCAAAAATGTTTTTATTTGACTGGAAAGTTAAAGAAGAAAGGAAAGTTGTTGCTGTTTGCATATGTTAACTCAATACCTTCAGTGACATTCCTCTAACAACCACAAACTGTTGCATTCTCTATGGCGGGCAAATGTAATTTTTTAGTTTATTAGGCTTTTGAAATGACATTTTTTACTTTTGTGATAAATTAGCTTGTCTACCAACCAAATAAAGAGTTTTTGAAACTCCATGGCAAATCCCAGTAGGTGGGGTGGGGGGGAACAACTTAACGAACATATACAAGAACAGCATGTTTAAGCTCTTAATTTTATTACTGTAAATTTATTTTGATTTGTCTCTGGAACACAGCAGGAACAGAAGGGGAGATTGCGTGCAAGAGAACAAAATTAGCTCATTTAACTGCGTAAGTTCTGTAGATGTAAATTAAGCTCTCTTTAGTTTCAAAGCTTAGAAAGTTTTAAAATAAATCATTAGAGCTCTCTCTTGTTACCAGTGACATGTTTCTATTACCTTATTTTCTTTCTTTGTACTCTTGAACATGCCAGTTTGTACAAAGATAAGAGAGACTGAATCAAATTTTTAAAACTTGAAAATTCTTGTCCAAGTCCCTTTGTGTAACCCAGGACTCAATAGCTAGTCCAAAGAGGAGGCAGGGTGTCCCAGGTTTTTATTTTTGTTTAATTTCTTTAAAATTTTCTTTTCTGTTATTTTTAAACGAAAAGTGTATATGTTTAACGTGTGCAACGTGATGATTGATAAACATATACACAGTGACAGGATTACTACTATATTCACTGCAGCATTATTCACAATAGCCAATGCAGGAAAACAAACTATTAGTTGATGAATAGATAGAGAAACTGTGGCATATATGTGCAATGAAATATTATTCAGCCTTAAGAAAGAATGTGATCTTGTTGTTTCTGACAATATAGATGAACTTAGAGGACATTACACTAAGTGCAATAAACCAAACACAGAAAAACTGTATGGTCTCACTTATATCTGAAATCTAAAGAAGTCAAATGCATACATCAAAGAGTAGAATGGTGAATACCATGGTAGGGAAGTGAATCAGATGTTGGTTAAAGGATACAAAAAAAGAATTTTGGAGGGAACCAGTATAAACAATTAGAGTTGTCAATATTTTGCCCAATGGGTTACAAAGTTTAACATTTTATTAAATCACTAGCATCATTATTCATACTTATTGAATAGCTACTGTGTGCAGTGCGTTAGAATCCACTCCAGTCAAATATAGCATCAAACTGGTCTGAATGTACTTTTCTTGGAATTTTCAACCAGTGGTGTTGACATAATAGAGACATGAACCAAGTTCCAAAAGTTCACATTTCTTGAGTTTTTTCTTTTTTTTTTCTTCATGTTTTCTTGTCCTATTAATAATTGCATAGAATATTTGGACATGAAAGAACACAGCATTTATCTTCAAGTTTCCTACACACATATACAGGATACTTTTGCAAACCACGTCAACTTGTATTCCCACTATCATTTGGGCACAAGTGAGACTGTACACACCTGCCTTCAAAAAGCAATAATGCTGGGATTTCCCTGGCTGTCCAGTGGTTAAGACTCTGAGTTTCCAATGCAGGGGATGGATGTGCGTTCGATCCATGACTGGGGTACTAAGATCCCACATGGCACATGGCAAAAGAAAAAGAGAAATGATGCTGAAGGCAGTTGTTTTTATAAGCAGAACACAGTTTTCCTTTCCAAGATAAGAGAACATCTGGATGAGATGAAATGACAACTAGCACTCACTCCTTTACTTTTCACAATGCTCTCTCCACCCTCCCTCAGTGTTATCTTTTACTAAGTTTCTAAAGAATGAGAGTTATGACTGTGCTATAGCATTTTATGTTTTCCCTAATACCTACCACCATATTTTGTTTAGGAATTCATAACATGAGTTTTAGCGTTTCAAAATAACAAATCCTAAACTTTACTTTATCCTCTATACCTTCCAGTATAATAAACCAAAGAATACTAAGGTTTTGTGTTTGTGATCGCTATTATGAGGAAATCAGGAGAGACGTCTCAAAGGAACTTTTAAAGTTAAGAGGAAGATGTATTTCTTTCATTGCTTTTTTTTTTTTAATTGAGCCATCTTAAATTCACTTATTCAATACTGAATCAATTTAAAAATCCACCTCCTCACTTTCTTTGTGTTCTCCTTTTAAATTTTGTTTTCTCTGTCAACTCTCAAGCTCAGAATTTTGTAGCCACTTGACTACTTCTCCATCTCCCCTGCCCAGGCAACACACAAGTCTTGTTAGCATTATTTAGACATGTTTATACCTTAAATTTCATTTCCAGAGAAAATATGTCATTCTAAAACACTATTCCCCTGTGAATGGATTATTACAGCCCACTTGTCTCTATAGTCTTTTTTTATCCCTGATTAAGCCCACTCATAAACCATGGCTAATCTAATTTCCTTTGAATGATACACCCATCATCTCATTCATCTTCTCGAAAACCTATGGTATTTCCCTATTTACCAGTTCTACTCTGCATGACTTCCAAAGCCTTCTTCTGCATGACTTCCAAAGCCATGACCCTTAGTTTAATGTTCAAGTCAATTT
>SJYA01003353.1:442861-455481 GCA_006410615.1 Neotragus moschatus | reverse complement strand
CGGCCCCCCGCCGACCCTACCGCTGCCACGGCCAACCCGGGAGCCACGCGCCGCCGCCGCGCCGCCTCCACCCGCCCGCCGCCCGGCATGGCCCCGCAGCAAACAGGTAGCAGGAAGCGGAAAGCGCCCGCGCTCCAGGAGGCCGCCGCGGGCTCGTCGTCTCAGGTCACCGCGGCGGTGGACGGGGACGGGCCGCTGCCGCCCAAGAAGCCCAAGCGGCCGGCGGCGCGGCGCTCGCTGGTGAACTACCTGAAGGGGCGCGAGGTGGGCGCGCGGGGCCGCGCCAGGCTCCCGGGCTTCGATGGCGAGCTGCGCGGCTTCGCGGTGCGGAAGCTCCCCGAGCTGCTGCGGGAGCGCGAGCTGTCCCTGGGCACCCTCAACAAGGTGTTCGCGTCACAGTGGCTGAACGTCAGGCAGGTGGTGTGCGGTACCAAGTGCAACACGCTCTTCGTGGTGGACGTGCAGTCGGGCCAGATAACGCGCATTCCCCTCATGCGGGATCGCGGGCCTCCGCCGGCCCGCGCCCAGCCGGGCTGCGGCATCCATGCCATCCAGTTGAATCCCTCCAAGACGCTGCTGGCCACCGGGGGTGAGAACCCCAACAGCCTTGCCATCTACCAGTTGCCAACGCTGGACCCCATGTGCCTGGGCGACCGCCACGGCCACAAGGACTGGATCTTCGCCATCGCCTGGATGAGCGACACGGTGGCCGTGAGCGGCTCCCGCGACGGCACCTTGGCGCTCTGGAAGATAGACCCTGACATATTCCAGGGCAGCATTGCCTGGCACAGCGACGCAGGGCTCCCCGTGTACGCCCACATCCGTCCTCGGGATGTGGAGAACATCCCCAGGGCCAGCACCAACCCCAGTAACCGCAAGGTGCGGGCCCTGGCCTTCAGCGCCAAGAACCAGGAGCTGGGAGCCGTGTCCCTGGACGGCTACTTCCACCTGTGGAAAGCCCGGAGCNCGTGTACGCCCACATCCGTCCTCGGGATGTGGAGAACATCCCCAGGGCCAGCACCAACCCCAGTAACCGCAAGGTGCGGGCCCTGGCCTTCAGCGCCAAGAACCAGGAGCTGGGAGCCGTGTCCCTGGACGGCTACTTCCACCTGTGGAAAGCCCGGAGCACCCTGTCCAGGCTGCTGTCCATCAGGCTGCCCTACTGCCGAGAGAACGTGTGCCTGACCTACTGCGATGAGTTGTCCCTCTATGCGGTGGGCTCCCAGTCCCATGTCTCTTTCCTGGATCCTCGGCAGCGCCAGCAGAACATTCGGCCGCTGTGCTCCCGCGAGGGCGGCACGGGTGTGCGCTCCCTGAGCTTCTATGAGCACATCATCACCGTGGGCACTGGCCACGGCTCTCTGCTCTTCTATGATGTCCGCGCGCAGAAGTTCCTGGAGGAGAGGGCCTCGGTCAGCCTGTACTCCTCTCCGGGGCATGCAGGGAGGAAGCTCAAGCTGACCTGTGGCAGAGGCTGGCTCAACCATGATGACCTGTGGGTGAACTACTTCGGTGGCATCGGCGAGTTCCCCAATGCGCTCTACACCCACTGCTACAACTGGCCGGAGATGAAGCTCTTTGTCGCTGGCGGCCCTCTCCCTTCTGGCCTCCATGGGAACTATGCAGGCCTCTGGAGCTAAGCATGGCCGCCCTGTCCTCAAAGTACCCAGATTTACCTTCCAGTCCCCTCCCACTTTCCTTCTTCACTGTGTTTGTGCTTTTGACTCTGTGTGGCTTTTATCTTCCAGGGGAAAGGGGTCCAGTTTACCTCTGCTTAGTTTATTAGGCGAAGAGAGAGAAGGCAAAAGTGGTCTCTTGGGCAATCAGCACTTGGCTTTAAGATTTTTCTGCACCTCCTCCAACCACCATCTCTTTTGCCTCTCACACAGAATTTTGACTAATCCTTAATTGTGTTCTCATTGAATGATTCACACATGCTTTCTCTTGGCTCACACAGTCATGGTTCCTACTATAATTCACTACTTTAGTTTGATCAATGTTTCAGTAGTAACTTCAGGTCTTTTACACATTTCAGATATATTGTGTTTCTGGGAAATGTGTGCTATAAAGTGTCTTTTGGGCTGATCCAGGGAACTACCCATCATATAACAGAGCAGGTTTATAGCCCTACTCCAATTAGAAAATGCATTTCAAGTTCTAGATTGTCACCATTTGGGGTATGTTTCATTTGGATGTTGGAAACTGTGTTTATTGTTTGTATATTGTTGGTGTGTAAAACACTTTAAAATATGTTCTCTTTTAAAAAAAATCTTATAATTATGCTCATCCTATTAATCACAATTTTGATTAGTTAGTAAAAAAATTAAGCATCAGTACCCCCAGGCCCTCAGTCTTCTTGTCTAAATGTGCTATATTATAGCCTGCTTACTTGGGTAGTATTTATGCTACAAATTTTAGAGCTAATCAGAACTGGCCTCTATGTGGCAGGACAATCAGGGAGGTACTTTTGGGGTGAACGTTTCTTTACATTTTAGGTAACACTATCCAGGCAGCCATTTATAGAGAAAGGCTGACTGTTGTGTTCAGTGTAGGTATTGTTGACCATTTTTTATTGTATATGTGGATAAGCCTTTTATCTGGATTGAGTATGTGGTGCACTGCAGGAAAGAAAAATAAAGTACATTCAGCATTTTGGCAATTAAGTGCTATGCTAAAGTTTCTGAATGCTTAAACATATATTTTTTCTTAATTGTCCTTCTAGGAATATATTAAAGTCAAAATCTTCCAGAAGAGAAACAAGATGAAATATCACCCATGCACATAGTACTCTGTATGTTTGGTTTTGAAAAGCAAACTTATGCTATTATCATGGGTTAAAAGATTCAGTGACATCTTGAATACCATCAGGTCAGTTGCTCAGTCATGTCCCACTCTTTGCGACCCCATGGACTGCAGCACGCTATTCTTGAATACCTTATCTAAATATATTTGCTACCGGTTAGGACAGTTAGGTGTCTTGTGTTTTTAAGATGATTTAACACACTGGTTTTCATTTACATGACCATACATATTGTGCTCATAACCACCTACTCACATATACTATGTACTTGGGTATGTGTATATGTTACTTCCCATATGAGAAAAAGGCACAAATATATGCCATTTTACATATAAAGATATTTCATATATTTTAAACTACATCTATCAAGACTTTCCACATTTTGTTTTAACTTAAGTAACACATGAATGTCAAAAAAGAATCATACTTTATAAAAGTGTATAGTGAAAATTTAGTCTCATACCCCAAGTTCCCTGATTTGCCTCTGGGTCAGAAGAGTACATCTTGTGTGTCTGTCCACTTAGAGATAGTTTATATATATATGTGTGTGTATTTGTGTGTGTGTGTATATGTATGAAAGCATATATGTATGTGCATATGCAATTTTTATACAAATGATAGCATGTGTTTTACATATCTGTGCCTTTTATAACCAAACCTTAAACATTTTCTCTCATGCATATCTACCTAATTCATTATAATTGTATAGTATTCCCTAAAATATGATTGGGACATATTTTATTTCTTTATAACATTTTTGATGAGCATTAATATTGGGTCTGATTTTGTTACTATGAACTGTTTTACAGTAATTACTTAGGTGCATACATCTTTATGCACATGTGAAAGTATATCTGCAGGATAAGTTCCTAGAAGTGGAATTGCTGGGTCAATTTTATATTTAATAGCCATTGCCAATTTACCCTCCAAAAGGGTCCTACCAACTTAATCTCCCATAAGTAATGTATACACGCCTGATTCACCACTCTTGCCAACAGTGTGTCATCAAATTCTGTACTCTTTGCCAGTCAGATATCCACTTAATCTTGATTCTTTGTTTCTAAGCCACTATGGCCAAGTTAATTAGATTTGTGTTCTGAGTACCAAGTAGGTTCTGAAATAAAGATCAAGAGTATAAGGAAATGAGGGCAAAACAATAAAAATACTGTCAAACCAAAGGCAGAGAACACCTACAGTTCAAGTTCACATAACTGCAAATCGATTACATAAGACTACATTTCTTAAATGCTCAGCTGGACCTAGCAGGGTTTCCTGGTTTGTTGTACCCTGGCTTCACTTGGATTCAGTGCATCACATGTTACTGAAGAAAATTCAAGGAGATGATGAGAGCCTGCACTAGGATATTTGAGGTAAGTGTGGAGAGGGAGGGAGGTATTAGAAAAACTGAGGGGAAAATAAAGTGAACAAGCAGTTTTTGGTATTTCACTTGAAGGGTGAATAAAACCAGAGAATTTAGGTGAGCTCTAAGACTCTGGGATTGAATGTCAGTGAATAGTGGCAACAGATGAATATAGAAAATAGAGCCACAGAGGATATGTGTGGAGGGTGATTAACTCAACTGGGGACATGTGGAATTTGCAGTGCCTTTGTGGCACCTTGAGAATATACCCAGTAAAGAACTGGTTACATATTCCAGAATGAGATTTCTCACTGCTGGAAAGGTGAGTGATATGAAATGCTGGGAAACTCTCCCTTTTAGGGGCAAGTAGAATAGAAAAGCCTTTAAAAGGGGGAGGGGTAGGGCAGAATATAAAATAGAAGAGGCTTATTTTATCCACATGCAAGGATGTCATCAGCATGAGACAACACATATTCTAATTATTTTATAATAATTTTTAGTATCCACCTCAGTCAAAAAGGGCAGTTTTTTTCTCTCATATATCATTCCTAAATATTTGCCCCAGGATCTCATATTGGTCCACTAATGAAGCTTTATCCTTGGTCAACTGCTGGTACCTTCTTGGAGAATGAAAAGTCAGACTTTGGTCACAAAGCAGGACTTCACAATGATTGCTGTACCACTTAACCTGCTGGTCTGAGATGTCTCCAGCACTCTCAACAGCCTGCTGGCACTGGCAGGCTGGCAGACATGCCAAAGCCCTGGCAGCCTCACAGAGGTGGAGTATCACCAGCTGCTAGTAGCCCGTGTTTGAGTTCCCTGCCTCAGTGCCACAGGTGCAGGGCTCTGCCACTTTTCCAAGGCTACCAAAGGACACGGGGTATCCGGTGGAGGATGCTCATTTCCTCAGAATTACAATCACAAAAGCACACATACAGAGAATTTAGAGTGAAGAAGAAGAAACAACCACAGGCACAGATTTATTTATAAGGTGTGCGTGCATGCTCAGTTGCTCAGTCGTGTCTGACTCTGCCACCCCAAGGGCTGTAGCCAGGTAACTGTAAAATCTGAGTGAAGAAATTACCGGAAGATACAAATAACCAAACTTTTTCCAAGAATAGATAAGAACAGACCATTAACTCTAGAAAACTGTGAATCGTACTTTGTTTACGTACGTTTCCTCTAAGAAAATCAAACATATAAACATATAATTATACACATGTAATAGTCATGCTAACCCTGATGATCTCACAAAGAAATTATTTCCCATTGTGAAGGAATATTTCATCTTGAGCCACTTCAGAACTCAAAGAGAAAAGTTTCCTTTTTCCTATAGGAGGGCAGCATAATATTGATTTAAAAACTTTACTAAACTTGTACAAAATGAGAAAAGACTAGTTTTACATATATAGATACATAAATGCAATGTGTTTTTCAAATATAGTGGATTTAACCCATCAGTGTATTTAAGGGAAACCATACCATGCAAAGTGAAGCTAATTCTTTTTTTATTATTATTTATTTTACAATATTGTATTGGTTTTGCCATACATCATCATGAATCCACCACAAGTGTCCATGTGTTCCCCATCCTGAACCTCCCTCCCACCTCCCTCCCCGTACTATCCCTCTGGGTCATTCCAGTGCACCAGCCCCAAGCATCCTGTATTCTTGAATGCAAAGAGTGTTGCACTATTAAGAAGTCTGTTATTTCAATGTATCATATTAACACATCAAATAAGACACATGATCATGTCAATACATTCTAATAAATAATTTAATAAAACCCTACTACAATTCTGATAAAGTCCTTAATAAAGTATGAAGAAATATAGCCTTCATATGGAGAGTGTGTTCATGTGCTGTGTTTCAAACCTGAACCACAGTCCTCTTTAATGGTACAACATTGTCCAGAATTAAATAGAACAATAAAATTCCTCACAGAAGAAGTCCTATGAAAGTAAAGAACAAAAAAAGGATTCTAAAAGTCACCACCAGTATTATAAAAATTCTAGATGTGGCAGTTTTTAAAGATAAGAAAATGAAAGATAAATATTGGGAAAGAAAGAAGTTATAATTATTTGCAGATGATATGACTAAAAAAAATAGAAATCCAAAAGAACATTGATAGCAAGAGTGATTTTTGAAATGGTAAGCATGGTTGGAGGACTGTCCATGGATATACTTGGCTAGTTAGATTGTTCTCCAAATGATGAAATACTAGCTGCTGCTGCTGCTAAGTCACTTCAGTAGTGTCCAACTCTGTGCAACCCCACAGACGGCAGCCCACCAGGCTCCCCTGTCCTTGGGATTCTCCAGGCAAGAACACTGGAGTGGGTTGCCATTTCCTTCTCCAATGCACGGAAGTGAAAAGTGAAAGTGAAGTCGCTCAGTCGTGTCTGACTCTTCGTGACCCCATGGACTGCAGCCTACCAGGCTCCTCCGTCCATGGGATTTTCCAGGCAAGAGTACTGGAGTGGGGTGCCATTGCCTTCTCCGGATGGAATACTAGAGAGCTGTTAAAATTCTGGAGTTGATTATTTACTGACATGGAGAAGTAGCTTTGATAATGTTAGATAAAATAAATAAATTGCAAACCAGAGGCATACTATAATCCCATCTTTGTTTAAAATTAGCGGGGAGAAGATGAAAGGAATAACCATACATTATATATAAGAATATATATAAAAGGGTTAACTGTATGTCTCTAAGATGTGGTATAATATGGGACTTTTTTCTTTTTTATATATTTATGTAATGTTTGAACAGTTTGTACTGACATTGATTTTTTAGTAAACATAAGGGGAGAAAAACAATGAAGATATATTTTAAAAGGCCTGGTTGAGGAAGAGAGGAAAAGAAGAAAGCAATGATCAGTGGTGCTCAGTGCAGCAAGAAGCTCAAGATAATACAAATCCATTTTCATGGAATATGGGAGTCCACTGAGACCTTTTGCCAGAAGAGTTGCAATAGCAATCAACTGAGTGTTCTCCAAGAAGGATAAAGGTTTCAGTGTGTCTCACAATTGACCATGGGATCTTTGGTCCCATTAACACCTGACAGACTGTGGTTTTCTATTTATTTCATCTCATCTCCTCAAACCAGTTGATTTTGAACAAGTAGTGTGAGAGTTACATAGGTACTAGCTCACAGTGTCTGCAGAACAGTGATGTGAACATTCTTGATTCAGATGCGAAGATGATATGACCTAGCACCTACCAACTTCAAGAATCTGTATTGTACTTTAGCCTTTCCTGGTTGAAGTTTTAATATGTTATAATAATAATTGCAATATATATGGACTATATACATATATATGTGTGTGTGTGTGTATATATATATATATATATATATATATAAATTCATAGCCAGAGGCTAATTTGAAGAACCTGTAACACTAGAGACTTTCAAGATTTTGGATACTCACTTTTCTTTTCAAAATATCTCTGCTTATTATATGACTGTAATTTTACTTTGAGTCTTGACACCTAAATGTCCATTAATCTTCTCTAGTCACATTTCCAACTACAATTATAGATAGGAGGTGAATTTTAGCTTGAAAAAAACCAAAGTGTATTCTCAGTAATTGCTGTAACACTTAAGTCCATTCCCATCTCTGATAACTTTAACTGATAATAAGGCCAGTCCAAGGAAATGGCAACCCACTCCAGTACTCTTGCCTGGAAAATCCCATGGACAGAGGATGTGGTAGGCTACAGTCCATGGGGTTGCAAAGAGTCGAACACGACTGAGTGACTTCACTTCATATTACTCTGTGCTATGCTAAGTTACTTCAATCATGTCTGACTCTTTGTGACCCTATTGGACTGTAGCTCACCAGGTTCATTTGTTCATGGGATTCTCCAGGCAAGAATACTGGAGTGGGTTGCCATGCCCTCCTCCAGGGGATCTTCCTGACCCAGGGATCAAACCCGCATCTCTTACATCTCCTGTATTGGAAGGTGGGTTCTTTACCACTAGTACCACCTGGGAAGCCCCTACATAAATCTGACCACTGACAAAAAATGGTACTTAAGTTTTATTATTTATAGGGAGCTAGAAGAAAAATAATCACCAAATACTTTAAAAAGGTGTATAGAGTCTATAGTCACAGATAGGGAAGAAACATAATTCATAAAGTCTTCTTTTATTCTCAATATTAGGACTTGAGCAACAGTAACATGTGGGAACATATTTGCTCTGATATCAGGACACTTTCATTACAAAGGATTAAATATCATAAATATATAACATTGAGAATATAAAGCAAAACCAAGATACAATACATAATTTTGCTCATTTGTCTTGCTTTTCACTAGCTTTTACCCAGTAATTAGTCATGATACTGGCACACAACATAATAGCTGGTTGATATAACTATGAATAGATGAGTCGATTCATTAAGAAGCATTCAAACCAGTGATTTAGATTAATGTGGACCAAGCCACCAACTGAATGACAGTAATAATCTTTCTCACCCAGCCATCTAGCTGTTTTGAATTTGGCAACCTGAGAATATTATTCTGGAAAACTAAATAAATATCCTCTGTAGAAGAAGATAAAAAATGGGCATTAAATACTTCTCTTTTAAAAGGCAGTTTCCCATAAGCAAATAAGCAGAGACATCATAGTAGGATCAGAACCGTCTGCTGAGACAGAATATCGCATAGAGACATATATTTGATCCTCAAGATCTCAATATAATAATGATCCTTGTGTCACATTTATATACATAAGTAGTGGCTGGATCATAAAAAAAGCAAGAGAGTTCCAGAAAACATCTATTTCTGCTTTATTGACTATGCCAAAGCCTTTGATTGTGNTGCTAAAGCTGAAACTCTAGTACTTTGGCCACCTCATGCGAAGAGCTGATTCACTGGAAAAGACCTTGATGCTGGGAGGGATTGGGGGCAGGAGGAGAAGGGGACGACAGAGGATGAGATGGCTGGATGGCATCACCGACTCGATGGACATGAGTTTGAGTGAACTCCAAGTGTTGATGATGGACAGGGAGGCCTGGGGTGCTGCAATTCATGGGATTGGAAAGTCACGACTGAGTGACTAACCTGAACTGAACTGAGCCAGTATTTCATCTTCACTTACAAAAGGATTTTATTACTATGCCTGTTTATTGGGGTCACTATCTTTGTTTGAGTGTTCACATATATAAACACTTACATCCAGACAGAGATAAATTATCTTCAATTTGAAGAGCTCAAGATAATGTCTTATTAAAATCTTGAATCTTCTTTATTTTACTTCATAACTCTCCATAGTGACTCACCCAGTCACAAAATGAAAAACACAAGTCAAACTAATGGCAGCGTACTGCAGTCACCCATGGCATCTGTTATTGTATTTTTTTCCAATTTGCTGGTATGAGCTTTGAGTAATGAATGATAACTTGGAACTACCATTCTTTGAGAATATGTAAAATTTTTTTAAAATCTCAAAAACTTCTAATCTTTGTACTAACCGGTTCTTTATTTTACCTCGATATTTTAAGTTGCCGCTCAGATAACAGCAATTAGTCCTGACATTGTAAATGTCAAATATCAAGGCACAATTGTATACTGTGCTTTGCCCAGTGCTTATGAGAAATCAGATTCCGGAAGTGACTACTTTTCAGAATCTATACTACCAATTAAGCTTATCCCTTAAGGTCACTTCTTATAAAGTAAACGAAAGCAGTATAAATAAATATGACAGTTTACTCATGTCATCATTAGAATGCACTTATCACAGAATATATGGTCAAGAATAGGTAGATGTATGTCTATACATTAAACATCGTATAGGATAACACTTATTTTTAAGGATCAAGGTATTTTTATAATGGTCATTTTAAAAGTATTCTTTGACTTTTAATTTTTAAAATGACAAAATGTACACACAATGTAACAAAAACTCATGTTTCTGCCGTTTAGAATTAACTGAAAGTAAAACCATGGATGAACTAGAAGTCCTCCGTGAACACTGTAATTTACCTTCTTGTCTCCCCAGAGATAAACACTCACTGTAACTGTTCAGTAAGTATCTGTCCAGTTAAAGTTTTATAGTTATCTATTTATATTTATTTAACATATTCTTAAGTACTTTATGTGTGCTAGATGGTTAACACTTACCAAAGATTTGCTTATTTTAATCCTCATAATAATCTACATTTTATGGATGATCATTTTACCAAGGAGTAATTAAATAACTTGCCCAAGGTCTTAAGAGGTAATAAGATGTTGAGTTATATCCAGAGTCAGTCTGTACATATTCATGTTTTTATCTATAATATTTAGAAAGAATTTCATTAATTTTCTGTGCCTTACAAAAGTTACATGAATTATATACTAAATTTATTCAGCAATTTGTTCTTTTTTTCACTCAATGTTATGTAACATATCTTCTAATATGTATATGTATATATTTAGTTCATTTTCACCATTGAATCATCTGTTACATGAATATACCACAATAGATGTATTATATCACTGGATAATAGGGTTCTTCCCATATTGTCCATATTTCAAACTATGTTGCAATACACACATTTTAAAAAAAATATTATGATGCACACATATGATAACAGCTCTAGCTTTTTTTTAAGAAGAGGACTTGTTGTTTTATAAAGTGTGTGCATTTTTAATTTGCTTTGTGCTGCCAAAACAGAACTCTTAAGTGTTCTGGGGTAAAAGTAATGATCTCAAAGATGGCTGGCCCCAGGTATATATACACCTTCTCCAGCAATACAAGAAATAATCTGAGTGATGCCGTTAAGGGACTTTGTAGATATAATTAAAATCCCAGTTGATTTTAAAATAGGGAGATTATCTGGAGTGGACTTAATAATCAGGTGAACTCTTTAAAGGGACTGGGCTCTTTCCACAGATGGAAAAAACCACAAGTGATTTTTGACACAAGATATTCTCTGTTGCTGGCTATGAATATGGAAAAATGATGTTAATAGGATCAGTGGGTAGCTTTAGGAGCTGATAATGACCCCCAGCCAACAGTCAGCCAGAAAATGGGAATTTCACTCCTTCGACCACACACACACACACCTGAATACTGACAACAACATAAACACACTTAGTAGATTCTACCCCAGTCTCCTGACCAGAACAGAGCAAGCCAAAATCTTGATTTCATTCCTGTAAGAATCTAAGCAGATAACCCAGTTATGTTGTGTCTGGACTTTAACCTACAGAAGTGTGAGGTAATAAATGGATATGTTTTTAAGCCGCTCAGTTTGTGGTTATTTGTTAGGCAGTAATAGAAAACTAGCACTGTGTCACATTTTACTCTTATAAAAGTTATATAAAATTTCCTTTAGCTTTATATCTTCACCAACACTAGATATTTTCAAATAATTTTTCCAGTCTGGTGGATAAAATATGACATGTTATTGTTGTTTTAATTTGAATATCCTTGTTTACTAGCAACCACATGATTTTATAGATAAAGTTAAACCAGATTGAATGTATTTACTCTGTCATACAGCTAATTAAGAAGCAGACAAGGATTAAAGTTTGACTTAATAAAGTGAGATATAACTCTCTTCTGAAAACCCACTAAAGAAACTTTTATCTGTCATTCAATAAATATAAAGAGAATGTATGTCTTACATCTGCATCCCTATACATTATCTTTCCTAGGAGCACAGATGCTAAGGAATCTGCCTGCAATGCAGGAGACCTGGGTTTGATCCCTGGATCAGAAAGATCCCCTGGAGAAGGGAATGGTAACCCACTGCAATATTCTTGCCTAGAGAATTTCATGGACAGACCATGAAGTTGCAAAGAGTCAGACACGACTGAGTGACGAGCGCACACACACGCACACATTATCACTGTAATATAAATATATTCTACAGCTGAAAGACAACCTGAGAAAAACATGGTTGAGATGAGGAAAGGGATAATTGTGTATTTCATTGATTTTTTATAAAATGTTTCTTATTGACTAAATTTTTACCAATCATTAGAGCTGCCACTGTCAAAACAAGAATGCGCTGTTCCCTAATTCATTTTCCATTAACAATTAAATAACATAATGACAGAACCTGACAGAATAAGCATGCACTATGAATTCAATACCTTTTTACAGTAGTTACTATATAACTGCTACCCAAGATCCTGATATGCTCTGCAAATATAAAATAGTGATAGGAAAACTTCTGTAGACTACAAATTCACCTCTGAAGTAAAAGTCACAGATTTTTATTTGTCTGTTTATTCAATATAGTAATAGCAATGCTTTGCATGTTAATTGTATTTTTCTTAAAATATTGAAAGTTAAATTAAAAAAATAAGAGTGGCAGTCCTTAAAATAATAATGGTAACTATTAAAATGTTCAAATCTGTAATGAGTACACTTTATCTACCAATGAATTCTAGATTTTAGTTAATTGAATATTAGCAGAGTTTAGAGGGAATGCTTCTATGTGGCTAAACACTAAAAAACAAGTTT
>SJYA01003353.1:420042-431396 GCA_006410615.1 Neotragus moschatus | reverse complement strand
TGCCATTTTTATTGGGTTATTTATATTTTCATTTTCCATTTGTAGGCATCCTGTACATGGTCTAAGTCCATGGTTAGATACATGTTCTATAAATATTTTCTCCCAGTACATATTTTGTCTTTTAATTTTACTTTCAAAGAGCAGAATTTTTTTCTTTTATTCAAGTTCAATTTATCATTTTAGGTTTTTTTGTTTGTTTTTTAGTAATTCCTGCCTTTTGTGCCCTATATAACAAATCACTGGCAACTTTTAATTATAATTGGCTACTTCTACTTCTAATCACAAGCTACTCCAGTACTCTTGCCTGGAGAATTCCATGGACAGAGAGCCTGGTGGGCTACAGTCTGTGAGGTCGCAAAGATTTGGACATCCCTGAGTGACTAACACATGCACTTGTAATTTAGGGAAATATGCTATTTTTTCCATAAATATTGCAGTTTTGTCTTTTATCTTTAGGCTTATGAATAATTTCATATTTTTATTTATGGCATGAGGTTCAATTTGAGGTTTATACTTGTTTTTTTTTTTTTTTACATAAGGATACCAGTTGTTTTATCACCACTTGTTGAAAATACTGTTGTTTCCTGTGTTTTCTATCGCTGCTGTAACAAATTTCCACAAACTTAAGAGCTTGAAGCCAAGCACATTTATTATCTTACTTTATGTAGTTCAGAAACATGACATGGATCTCACCAGGCCAAAATCAAGGGGTTCTCAGGGCTGTGTTCCTTTCTGGAGGCACTTAGGGAGAATCCATTTCCTTGCTCTTTCAGGCTGTTGGTAGGACCTAGTTTCTTATGGTTGCAGGAATGGGGCCCGTTTCCTTGTTGGTTGTCATCTGAGGGGTGGTACTAACTTCTGGAGGCCACTTCCAATTCCTGTGTCCTCTTTCTATATTCAATGTCAGCAACTGTTAGTCAAGTAAATTAAAAGACGCTTACTCCTTGGAAGGAAAGTTATGACCAACCTAGACAGCATATTGAAAAGCAGAGACATTACTTTGTTGATAAAAGTGCGTCTAGTCAAGGCTATGGTTTTTCCAGGGGTCATGTATGGATGTGAGAGTTGGACTATAAAGAAAACTGAGCACCGAAGAATTGATGCTTTTGAACTGTGGTGTTGGAGAAGACTCTTGAGAGTCCCTTGGACTGCAAGGAGATCCAACCAGTCCATTCTGAAGGAGATCGGCCCTGGGTGTTCATTGGCAGGACTGATGTTGAAGCTGAAATTCCAATACTTTGGCCACCTCATGTGAAAAGCTGACTCATTTGAAAAGACCCTGATGCTGAAAAAGATTGAGGGCAGGAGGAGAAGGGGACGACAGAGAATGAGATGGTTGGATGGCATCACCGACTCAGTGGACATGGGTTTGGGTGAACTCCGGGAGTTGGTGATGGACAGGGAGGCCTGGCATACTGCAGTTCATGGGGTTGCAAAGAGCTGGACATGACTGAGCGACTGAACTGAACTGAACTGAACTTAAGCTTTGAATGTCTCCTGTCTCTTCCACTGTCTCTTCTCTCTGACTGACGCTTCTGCCTTCACTTTTAAGAACTCATGTGTTTACATTGGGCTTCTCAGGTGGCACTAGTGGTAAAGAACTCACCTGCCAATGCAGGAGATGTAAGAGACATGGGTTCGATCCCTGGGTCAGGAAGATACCCTGGAGGAGGTCCTGGCCACCCACTCCAGTATTCTTGCCTGGAGAATCCCATGGACAGATGAGCCTGGCAGGCTGCAGTTCATAGGGTCACAAACAGTCGGGTATGACTGAATGACTGAGCATGCACACACATGTTTACATTAGGCCCATGTGGGTTATGCAGGACTACCTCCCTACTTATGGTCCTTAATTCTAATTCTACCTGTAAAGACCCTTTGCCATGAAACAGAGCATACATAGGCATAACAAGAAGGGCCAGAGATTATGAGAACCAAAATACTGCCTACCACAGTTCCCTTCCAAATTGCCTGGACACATGTATATAAAATCAATTATCCAAATATGTATGGTTTTATTTCTGGACTCTCTATTCTGTTTCATGGATCTAAATGTCTATTCTATGCCAATAATGCACTGTCTTGATTACTGTAGATTTATATTAAGTCTTGATAGTTGGTAGTTCAATCTTCCAATTTGTTCTTTTTCAAAATTGTTTTGGCTCTTCAGGGTCATTTGCATTTCCACATGAATTCTATATGCAGGTTGTCAATACAATCAGAATTGAATTGAATCCATAGTTAAATTTGGGGATAATTAGTATCATAACTATCTTGGATCTTCCAAATCATGAGCATGATAAAGTTCATTTCTTTGGGCTTTGCTTGTGGCTCAGACGGTAAAGAATCTGCCTGCACTGCAGGAAACCCAGGTTTGATCCCTGCTCTTCCAAATCATGAACATGATTCACTTATTTAGGCCTTTCTTAATTTTTCTTTTCTTGAAGATGTTAATCTTTTCAAAAAAATTTGCAAAGTGAATTCTGGTCTCATGAAAATAGCTGGAATACATTCATCCTTCTTATATTTTCAAAAAAGTTTATTTTTCCTCCCTTGATATTTGATAGAATTCACCATTTAAACCACTTCTGGGCCTACAGTCTTCTTTATGAGGACATATTTCATTTCTATATGAATATTTCCTATGTTTACTTGCACCAGTTTTAGTAGTTTGTACCTTTTAAGGAATTTTTCCATTTCATCAAAGTTATCAAATTTATTGGCATAAATATTATATTTATTTATTTATGTTGTTGCTGTTGTAGTTGCTAAGTCGGATCTGACTCTTGAGATCCCATGGATTGCAGCCCACCAGGTTATGTCCATGGAATTTTCCAGGCACCAGTACTGAAGTGGGTTGCCATTTCCATCTCCAGTGGGTCTTCCTGACCCAGGGATCAAACCCACATCTCCAGCATTGGCAGGTAGAATATTTACCACTGAGCCACCTGGGAAGCCCATGTTTATTCATAATATTTCCTTATTCTTTTAAAATGTAGCATCTCTAGTGAGTTTCTCTTTTCCATTTCTTATATTGCTAATTTGTGCCTCTTCTCTTTATTTCTCAATTCATTTAAATAGAGCCTTTTCAGTTTCACTTATCTTTGTTTTTGTTGTTTTGGTAAGAACCAGCTTTTGGTTAACTCTACCGCTTATTCATTTTCTCTGTCATGAGTCTCTTTATTTTTTCTATTTCAAGTTTATTTTGCTTATTTTATATATTTATAAGGTTACACCCTAAATCATTTATCTTAGATTTAGCTCTTTTTTAAATACAAGTATTTAATCTTATACAATATCCTCTGAAATCTAAATCTGCTGAATTTCATATTTTATATCTTTTTTCATTATAATTCACTTCAAAATGTTTTCTAATTTCCTTTATGATTTCTTATTTGATCCAAGGGTATTGTCTCTTTGCCAAATGTTTGGGTATATTTCAAATATCTTTTAGTTATTTTTTACTAATTTAGCTTTTTAAATATTTTATTTGTAGGACAATTACTTTATAATATTGTGACAGATTTTGCTATACATCAACATGAATCGGCCATAGGTATATATATGTCCCCTCCCTCTTGTACCCTGGTTCCCACCTCCCTCTCCCCAATCCCTCCAGGCTGNTGTTTGGGTATATTTCAAATATCTTTTAGTTATTTTTTACTAATTTAGCTTTTTAAATATTTTATTTGTAGGACAATTACTTTATAATATTGTGACAGATTTTGCTATACATCAACATGAATCGGCCATAGGTATATATATGTCCCCTCCCTCTTGTACCCTGGTTCCCACCTCCCTCTCCCCAATCCCTCCAGGCTGTCACAGAGCACCAGCTTTGCGTTCCCTGTGTTGTACAGCAAACTCCCACCAGCTATCTATTTTACATGTGGTAATAAAAGTCTATTCTTTATGTCTGTATCTCCTTTGCTGCCCTTCACGTAGGATCATCAGTATTATCTTTCTAGATTCCATACATATGTGTTAATATACAAAATTTGTCTTTCTCTTTATGACTTACTTTGCTCTGTATAATAGGCTCCAGATTCATCCACCTCATTAGAGCTGACTCAAATGCATTCGTTTTTATAGCTGAGTAAGATTCCATTGTGTATATGTACTACAATGTCCTTATCCATTTATCTGTTGATAGATATCTAGGTTGCTTCCGTGTGCTAACAGTAGTAAATAGTGCTGCAATGACATTGGGGGTACATGTGTCTTTTTCAATTATGGTTTCCTCAGGGTATATGCCCAGTAGTGGAACTGCTGGGTCATATAGTAATTTTATTCCTAGTTTTTTAAGGGATCTCTATATTGTTCTCCAAATTTGATATTATTTTCATCAAATTTGGAAAAATAGCCATTTCTTTTTTCAAAATTTTTTTTTACTGTCTACCCTCTCTCTCTCCTTCTAGATTTCAATGATTTGTATGGCAGACAACTTGCTAGTATCCTACAGTCACTGTCACTCTGTTCATGGATTTTAAAGCTTTTACCTCTGTGTATTTCATTTTTTATAATTTCCATTGATGTAACTTCAAGTTCATTATACATACATAGTTCAGTTCAGTTCAGTTCAGTCGCTCAGTCGTGTCCGACTCTTTGTGACCCCATGAACTTCAGCACGCCAGGCCTCCCATCCATCACCAACTCCCGGAGTTCACTCAGACTCACATCCATCGAGTCAGTGATGCTATCCACCCATCCCATCCTCCGTGGTCCCCTTCTCCTCCTGCCCCCAATCCCTCCCAGCATCAGAGTCTTTTCCAATGAGTCAACTCTTCTCATGAAGTGGCCAAAGTACCGGAGTTTCAGCTTTAACACCATTCCTTCCAAAGAAATCCCAGGGCTGATGTCCACTGAGTCGGTGATGCCATCCAACTATCTCATTCTCTGTCGTCCCCTTCTCCTCCTGCCCTCAATCTTTTTCAGCATCAGGGTCTTTTCAAATGAGTCAGCTTTTCACATGAGATGGCCAAAGTACTGGAATTTCAGCTTCAACATCAGTCCTGCCAATGAACACCCAGGGCTGATCTCCTTCAGAATGGACTGGTTGGATCTCCTTGAAGTCCAAGGGACTCTCAAGAGTCTTCTCCAACACCACACTTCAAAAGCATCAATTCTTCGGTACTCAGCCTTCTTCACAATCCAACTCTCACATCCATACATGACCACAGGGAAAGCCATAGCCTTGACTAGAAGGACCTTAGTCGGCAAAGTAATGTCTCTGCTTTTGAATATACAATCCAGGTTGGTCATAACTTTTCTTCCAAAGAGTAAGCGTCTTTTAATTTCATGGCTGCAGTCACCATCTGCAGTGATTTTGGAGCTCCCCAAAATAAAGTCTGACACTGTTTTCACTGTTTCCCCATCTATTTCCCATGAAGTGATGGGACGGGATGTCATGATCTTCATTTTCTGAGTTGAGCTTTAAGCCAACTTTTTCACTCTCCTTTCAATTTCATCAAGGGCTTTTTAGTTCCTCTTCACTTTATGACATAAGGGTGGTGTCATCTGCATATCTGAGGTTATTGATATTTCTCCCAGCAATGATGTATCAATTTGCATTCCTGGCAACAGTGTAAGAGGATTCTTTTTTCTCTACATACCTTGTAAATTTTAATTATAATACAGCTTGATTGGCTCCATTAATGTCAGAAAGTGTAAACTTCAAGGTAGTATCACGAGCAGTTAAGAGGGGGATTTTATGACTATAGTAGTTCAATTCATTAAGAAGATCTGACAGTCCTAAATGTGTATGTACTTAAAAACAGTTATTCATAATACATCTCCACACTCTCTCCAGAGTTTATTGTTTGTAGATTTTTTTGATAATGGCCATTCTGACTAGTGTGAGATGATACAACATCATAGTTTTTATTTCTAATTTATTTTTATTCAAGTTCACAGGGAATTGGGATACACAACCTTTTTACATCCTGTTTGACTTTACTGAGACTTGCCATGTGGCATTGAACATGGTATACCTTGGAGAATGTCTATGTACACTTGAAAATAATCTGAATTCTTCTGGTTTTAGGTGGAGAGTTCTACAAATATAAACTAGGTCAAATTTTTCACTAGTGATTTTATGTTTCTATATATTTACTGATTTATCTTTTTTTGATTACTTAGAAAGTATTAAATTATCCAGCTACAACTGGAATTCTTTTCTTTACTTTCATTTTTTTTATGTATTATGAAGATCTGTTTTTAAGTACATACACATTTAGGACTGTTAGATCTTCTTAATGAATTGAACTACTATATTCATAAAATGCCCCTCTTAACCTCTGGTGATACTATCTTGAAGTTTACTCTTTCTAACATTAATGTAGCCAATCTAGCTGTGTTACGATTAAAGTTTACATGGTATGTCTTATTCTATCATTTTACTTCTAATCAGCAATATTTATATTTAAAGTGAGTTTTCTCTACATGGCATAAACCAGTTACTTTTAAACAAATTTTATAATCCCTCTCTTTTAATTTGAGTGTTTAAAAATTTTATGTTTAATGAACTTTTTATTTGTTGGCTTTAAATCTACCATTTTCCTATGTTTTTCTATTTGTCCATAACTTACTTGTTCATTAATTTCCATCATTTCCTACATTTACTGAGGATAACTGGGTATTATTTTTTTCAGCATTCCATTTTATCTCCATTCTTTTCTTAATTGCTATCTCACTTTTCATTTAAGTATCTGTTTTGGAATTATGATATGCATCTCTAACTTTTCATTGTCTATCAAAATAATATAGCATTTCACATTTAAGAACTTCAGGACTTTATAATAGTCTATTTCTATTTACTCTTTTGCTTATTGTTACTTAAAATTCTACTGCTACATATTTCATAAGCTCCACAATACAGTGCTGTTATTTTAGCTTTAAATTTCAATAATGTGTTTAAAATTTATTAAAAGTTTTAAAAATTATATTTGTCCACATATTTAACATCCTCATTATTCTTTATCTTTTCAGAGTCAAATTTTTCTTTAGTATCATTTTTCTTCACTCTAAAGAACTCTTTAAAATTTCTTATAATGTAGGTTCACTAAAATTCTCTCTGCTTTTGTCTATTTGAAAAACTATTCATTTTGCTCTCATTTTTAAAGAATATTTTCCTCTGTACAGAAATCAACGTTGACAGTTTATTCTGTCAACAGAAATTGTTTCATTATCTTTTGGCTTGCATTGTATCTGACAGGAAGTCTGCATTCATTCTTGCTTTTATTCCCTTATAATAATGTGTCTTTTTTCCTCTGATGGTTTTAACATTTTCTCTATATCACTGATTTTCAGTAATTTGATGTGCATTGGTGTGTTATTCATATGTATCCTATGATACTTGTGCTTTGTTGAGTTTCTTGGTTATGTGGGTTTATTATTTTCATCAAATTTTGAAAAAAGGAATCCATGATTCCTTGATGGATTTTTTTAAAATCTGAAATCATCATCATTACATTTAAATGTCTCAGGTGATACACTTTATCATACATTGTAGATGTTGACACTGGAAATAAAAATATTCATTCTTTTAAATGTATATGTGAAATCTTGTTATAATAGACTTAATAGCTACCATTTCTTATATTTGAAAACATCTTAATAAGCTTTGTAACAATTGGAAATATTATATTGCTCCTTGAATTCCATTCTGTTTCTCTCATAGAATATTATTCTAGGATTTAAAAAACAATTTTTTTTTCAGCTGCACCTTTCAGCATACAGGATCTTAGTTCCCTAAACAGGGATCAAACCCATTCCTCTTGCAGTGGAAGCTCAGAGTCTTAACTCCTGGACCACCAAGGAAGTCCCAGAATTTTGTTCTAATGTTTTTCTCTTAAGCCTTCTTGATCACCCTATTAAATATTTATCAGCATATATTAAAAAAGGGGGTCATTTCTTTTTTCAAATATTTTTTTACTGTCTACCCTCTCTCCTTCTAGCTTTCAATTACATATAGGTAGACAACTTGATAGTATCCTACAAGTCACTGTCACTCTGTTCATGGATTTTAAGATTTTTTTCCCCTCTGTGCATTTCATTTTTTAATAATTTTCATAGTTGTAACTTTAAGTTCACTGATCATTATTATGCATTATCTAACATGCTGTTAAACTTACAGTGTGAAACTTGTTTCAAATATTGTATTTTTAGTTCTAAATGCTTTATCGTATCCTTAATTTACCTCTTAATTCTGTTCATACTTTCTTTAAACTTTGAACATATTTAACAAGTCCTTTATATTCTTTTTTTTTGTTAACCATACCTCTATCATGTATTCTATCAAATGTAATGTACTCTATTGAATGATATTTTCTCCTGTACCTCTCCTTCATATGTCTAGTAATTTCTGATTAAAAGCTAAAACATCAAAGTGTTGTTCAATTTCTAGAATTTGTCATCACCCTTGAAGGGTTGAAATTATTTTTCAGGTTGTTAGGTGAAATGTAAGTCAAACTGATCCTTTTGTGGCTTGTATTAAAGCTTTTTTTATGGTGATATCTCCAGTAGCTTTAAATTTAGTGTTATTTTAACCTCACTACTAAGGTGTGACCTTTCTGGTGTCTCTACCAAATGCTGTGGATATTCAAACAAATTATGCAGTCTGAAAAGTGGGAATTAGAATGATTCCCAGCCCTATGTGAATTCTAGCAATTGCTCAGCTTGCAAATCACTGGTAGTTCCTTACCCAGCCTTGTGGGATTTCAACTTAAACATGTATCACATAATATTCAGCAACAGATGTAGGGATGCATATGTGGATTTTTAGAAACTTATCTCTGCATAGCTATTCTATTCTCTTGTCTTCTGCCTCATTCTCACTAAACACTGCTCTCTGAATTTTCAACAAAGTAATACCACTGTTATCTCCTTGAGGTTTCTCTCTCTTGACACATTTGATATGTCATTTTTTTCTTTTATGGATTATGCTATTGATGTTACATATTCAGATTTCATTGAATCTCTGGATCACTGGGTTTAGTATAGTTTTCATCAAACTTGGATATTTTTCAGCCACAGTTTCTTCAAATATTTTTTTCTGTGCCTCAGTTTCTCATCCTATTTGAGGACTGCAATTACACATATAATAGGCTACTTGAAGTTGTTCCAGAGCTCCTCAGTGTTATTTTCATTTTATTCTCCACTCTTTTCTGTTTCATTTTGGATGTTTTCTACTGCTAGTTATGCAAGTTCACTAATACTTTCTTGTACAATGTCTAATCTGTTTAATCTTTCCAATATATCTTATCTCAGATATTTTTATTTTTCATTTCTAGAATTTCATTTGAAATTCTTATATTTTCCATGTCTCTACTTAACATTCTTTTTTAGAAGTCAGATGGCCTTTATTTATCCACAACTTTTATTTGTTTATCTTAATTGGAGATTAATTACTTTTTGTATTGATTTTGCCATATCTTCTGAAATATGTGTATAGTAACTCTTTTAACATCTTTGACTCCTAATTCTATCATGTCTGTCTTTAAAAATCTGTTTCTACTGATTGGATTATTGCCTCATTATTGGTTATATGTTCCTATTTTATTGCTTCCTGGGTAATTTTTTATTAAGTACCACATATTGTGAATTTTACTTTACTGAATGCCAGATTTCTTGTATTCCTATAAATATTCTTGATCTTGATTCTGAGACATACTTAAGTTATTGAGATTCAGCTTGATTATTTCAAGCCTCACTTTGAAGTTTGTTAGGTAGGGCCAGAGTAGATTCTAGCCTAGGGATACTTTTGACCCACTAGTGAGACAACAGTATTCTGAGTACTGATTTACAAGGATTTGGCTTATAAAATTTCCAAGGATATGGCTGGTGGGAATAGATACTTTTTTTGGCCTTTTGGATTGTTCCCTCTGTTTGTTATGGATAGTGTCTTTTGTTTTTTGCCTCACAGATTTTCGCACATGCAAGAACTGATAGATATTTGACTCAACTCAAGAGGAACCCTCTGCAGATATCCAGAGTGCTCTCTCAATGCAACCCTTGCCTCTCCATTACTCTATCCTGTGAACTCTAGCCTTTTTTGCCAATTGGGTCTCTCCACTTAGCTTTTCAACCCAGAGTGACTATTAGGTTCCTCTTAGCCTCTGATCACTGCACTGCAACATGGACGCTCTCTCCAGAAGGTAAGTTAGGACACTTGTAGAGCTCACCTCATTTACATCTTTGCTCTCGGGAACCGCTGTCCTGTCTGGAGTGCATGCATGCTAAGTCGCTTTAGTTATGTCTAACTCTTTGTGACCCTATGGACTGTAGCCTGTCAAGCTCCTCTCCAGCCTCTTGCCATGGGATTCTCCAGGCAAGAATACTGGAGTGGGTTGCCATGCCCGTCTCTAGGGGATCTTCCCAACCCAGAGATTGAACTTGCGTCTCTTGCCTCCTGCATTGGTAGACAGGTTCTTTACCACTAGTGCCAGCTGGGAAGCCACATCCTATGTTCATTATTGTCTAATGTCCAGAAAATATTTCATACATTTCATCCAGAATTTTATTTGTTCCATGTAGGAAGGTAAATTTGTTCCATTTTTCCATTTTCAGTTTTCTTAAAGCAGGAGTTCCAACCCTCTGGATTTTCACATTTCAATACAGAAAAGCATCTGTTTCCTATATTTTGCCTAGATTTCTCATTGTTAACTTAGAGAGGAATCATGGACAGAAGTGAAAGTCACCATTAGTGATTTTGAATGTGCTTGCAGGGTGGGTTATATTTTAAGAAGAGTCAAACTTGAATATATAGAATAGGTAGAAAGGTGAAGAAAAAAATAGAAATCAAATAAATGACTAATAAAGAGTACCAATTATGATGGAATGGATGATAAATTGAGTTTTAGATATGTATAACTGGTGGTATCAATGAGAAATCCAGAAAGCTATCAATCAGGGAATTGGAAATATAGGACTGTAATTTAAGAGAAAGGTCAGAGGCATATTGCCAAGGAAGAAAGAAAATTATGTTGGAAAATAGCTCAGGGTCTTATTCATATTTATAATTGCAACACTTAGCACATAATGCCTCACATACTTGCTCAGTATATGAATGCTGAATAAATGAATTAAAAAATTAGAGCTTCATTTAATATAAAGAATAAGGGGAAAAGTCAGAGAAAAGATGATTAGAGAGGCAAGAGTTTCTTTGATATTAAATTCTCAAAAACAAAATCTTGCAAAATTGTACTTGCAAGTAGTTCTGACAAAAACCTATATTTTAAAAAATAATGAAAATTTGAGGAGACAAAAGTAGTATTTTTATGGCCATTTCTAGTTTCTATATGCTATCTACAAAATAAATGGCATGGTATATATTTCTCCCTGTAGTCATTACCTGG
>SJYA01003353.1:400222-415306 GCA_006410615.1 Neotragus moschatus | reverse complement strand
GGATGCATGGTGGTGGTGATGGTTTAGTCGCTAAGTCATGTTCAACTCTTGTGACCCCATGGACTGTAGCCTACCAGCCTCCTCTGTCCATGGGATTCTCCAGGCAAGAATACTGGAGTGGGTTGCCGTTTCCTTCTCCAGGGACTCTTCCCAACCCGGGAATCGAACCCGAGTTTCCTGGATTGCAGGCAGATTCTCTACTGACTGAGCTATGAGGGAAGCTTGGTGGCTGCATACTTGACCATATTGTATGTTTTTAAAGATTACTGTACGAGTGTTCATACCCTGAGGCTAATGTTGTATTTCAGTATTTTAAAGCAAACTAGCAAATGCCATAGTGCTGACAAAGTAATAGGCTCTGACTTATTTGAAGTGAGAGCTCTCTCCTGTCTGTTCCATCCATCCTCCAATCAATTTCTAAGTTTTATGAAGAAGTTCTTAAAATTGGGACGAGAAGCATCCAACCATGTGAACATAAAGGGAAGTAAAACATAAAACAAGCTGTACAAAACTGCTCTACAGGAAAAAGCTCTTCTACTAGTGTGCATTTGTTTGAATAAATTTTAGCTGACTTAGTTAAGTAAACACCGACATGTCAAAATAATTAATAACAACTTACAATTATTTGGACTTCCCTGGTGGCTCAGACGGTGAAGAATCTGCCTGCAATACAGGAGACCTGGGTTCAATCCTTGTGTTGAGAAGATCCCCTTTAGGAGGAAATGGCAACCGACTCTAGTATTCTTGCCTGGGAAATCCCATGAACAGAGGAGCCCGGTGGGCTACAGCCCATAAGGTCACAGTCAGACATGCTCAGTAATACAGAGCTTCCAGGTATACAGCACTCTCAAGTTTCCAACATTTAATGGAATGTTTTGCCTATAGAGTGTTCCCATATACCACAGTCTCGTTACTTGACTAGAACCATTACGAATATGGCAGACTAGACTCTAATATTGAATATAAAAATGTCTCTTTAATTTTGGCTTTGTGGAGAACCAAGTGTGTGTGTATATTTGTTGCTCAGTTGTGTCCAACTCTTTGTGACCCCATGCACTGCAGCCCACGAGGCTTCTTTGTCCATGGGATTCTTCAGGCAAGAATACTGGAGTGAGCTGTCATTTCCTTCTCCAGGAGATCTTCCTGACCCGAGGATCAAACCCAGGTTTCCTGCTTTGCAGACAGATTCTTTACCATCTGAGCTAACTGAGTAGTTCAACATAAGTGGATTTTCCAGATAAACTACAGCTTAGCATTTAAAGCACCAACATGTTTAATTATAAACAATTTTAAGAGGAGCTCTCGTAAAAATCTGTATAACATTTTATCTCCTTTTACAATTCATGTATTTTGACATGTATTTTAATTACAAAGAAAAACAGCAGCACATTGTAATATTTAGAAAATATAGAGATGTGTGAAGAAGAAAACAAAAAACATCCATTTTCCTACAGTGTTTATTTAAAGATAAACACAATATTTCAGTATGATTTCATCCTTTCTACAATGTAATATATTTCTATGTGGATAAATATAGTTACATATTAATCTTATACTTTACATGCTATTTTATCTTGGTTTTTAAATCAATGCTATACCATGATAACATTTTTCACATTACTTCATGTCTAGACATACTAATTACTCATCATTTTCTATATCCTTTTTATCTTCCAAGGTAATTGATAAATAATTNTTTAAATGCAGCATTCTTTATGTTTCTTAGTATGCTTACTTACATTGAAATATAAAATGCTAAGATTAAACACAATACCAGTGAAACCAATAATTAACCTGAAGCTTCAGAATATATATAGATACACTATTAAGTATGAAGTGGTATGATACAGTAAAGGTGGAATAAAATGTCCTTTGAAATTTCACAAAAAAGGAACACATCTCTATATTATTGAATCAGAAAACTTCAAGGTGCCTTCCTCCTTGAGATCTTTGGAAATACAACATTAAAATGGGGGTGGCATCTGCCTTTAATTTGAGTGATAGGTACAAAGATAGCTACCTACTCAAATATACTTTATATGGTAGAATGTATTGAGAATACTTTATATTCTTCTCGACATTGAGAATGACAGATGACAAATATAAACCCTTAGGGCTTTATTTATAAAGTCACATCTGTACATTCACATTGGCTCTGTTTATGAAAAGAGACAGACTGGATAAAAATAGTCAGGTATGATAACGCAGTGAAGTGTTCAGAGGATGTTGTTAAACATGCAGTCAACTATTAACCATTTGGGCCTATATTAGGGCCAATTATTCAGAAAACTCTAATATAAATTTCCTTAAAATCCCACTAAACCACAGTTTTGTCTTCTTTGAATTTTAACGTGGATACAGTAATTCTGAGCTCTGTGGTGGCTCAGTGGTAAAGAGTCTGCCTGCCAATGCAAGAGCTGCAGGTTTGATCCCTAGGTCAGAAAGATCCTTGGGAGTTCTTCCCTGGGAAATCCCATGGACAGAGGAGCCTGGCAGGCTACAATCTTGGGGGTTGCAAAGAGTCAGACATGACTTAGCAACTAAACAACAACAGTAATTCTACAAGCTCCGTGAGGATAGGAACCATGGGCAGTTTGTTCTGTCTTGTATTCCTAGCACCAAGCATAGTGCCCCACATTCAGTAGGAGCTCCATAAATACTTTCATTGAATAAAAAAATATAGATTGGTTGGTTATAAAGTACTTGGAAATTAGAAATAGAGCATCTTGGGGAGATTAAATGTTGCATTACATATATGATAATATTCATATGCATGTATATGTATATCTCTACTATAAAGTAACTAAAAAGCACAAAAGTCTTAATAAAGTTGTAATCAATAATTTATTTTCCTTCAAAAAAGTGTATCATTTAAAAATATTTTCATCCCCGTAGGGCAAAGATCAAAGCTAAGGAATTTTAAGCAAACAGTAAGATTTGACTAGCTAATAATAGTGTTTAATATTGCCATGAGATGTAGCAAAACTTTCGGGCAGTGTGTAAGGAGATATATTACAGGAGCCTGGCTAGTCCTGTCTAAAGTGTTGCCCTTAAATTTTTCCAGTTTCTTTTTTCTTGTTCCCCTCTGGTACTCATAAGCTAATGCTTTCTATTTTTAGGACTCATCTTCAGTGTGGTGTCTTTGAGACTTCTGGCTGTGGTAGCCTGGATCTCAGGCAGTGAGAAATATTTGTTGGTGTTGGTCATTATAAGTTGAATATACAGAATGCGATCTACATATGTTACATTGAATACTTTCCTTGCTCAAACAATGAGGAAAATATTAAAAATCTTAAACAAAATAGTAAAGTATTCTGTCTATGCATTTTATATACAGATACACATGTCTTTATGTAGGTCTTAGACATGTATACTCATTTGATTTGTACTAGAGGGTGTTTAGCATGCAGTTCATTAAAACATGTCATCATTTTCCCAGTGATTTTATAAAAATACCATGACTGCCATTCTACACATCAGGAAAATGGTCCTCTACTGCAACATACAAGCAAAGGTTTGTATATCTGTTTCATCTTAATGAATTTTGTGGTAGTAGATGATTTATGCTTCTTTTATCTTTTTATTCAATGAAAGCTCATATAACAGGATGATAGTTTATTCATCATAGCTTCATTGAAATGTTTTTCATGATATTTAAATGATGAATGTTATTTTTTAATAAATGGGGTTTTCAAAGTAACATTTTAGTATATTTTCTCATTTTAAAATTTGTGGGTCTATGTGTGTGTGTGCATGTGTATTTTGACTTGAAGAGTCTCTACTACTATCTTTGATATAGCTACTACTGATTTCTCTATCAATTCAGTGGCTCTTTTATCCTACATCTATAGAAAATGAAGGAATGTAAATATTAAATGGAGCTACAGACAACAATGCCCACAAAACAGATTTATTTCAATATATGAAAGGTTTTATAGGCTTCTTAGGTGGCTCAGTGGTAAAGAATCTGTCTGCTAAGAAGAAGACATAGGTTTGATCCCTGGGTCAGGAAGATCCCCTGGAGAAGGAAATGGCAAACTACTCCAGTATTCTTGTCTGGGAAATCCAATGGACAGAGGAGCCAGGTGGGCTACAGTCCATGCAGTTGCAAAGAGTTGGACACCATTTATCAACTAAACAACAATGACAAAAGGGTTTTATGGTGTTGGTGGAGTATCATTATATTTTGTTGCCTAAGAAGGGGACGACAGAGGATCAGATGACTGGATGGCATCACCAACTCAATGGACATGGGTTTAGGTGGACTCCAGGAGTTGGTGATGGACGGGGAGGCCTGATGTGCTACAGTTCATGGGGTCACAAAGAGTCAGACATGACTGAGTGACTGAACTGACTGAGTGACTGAACTGACTGACTGACTGAAGCCCCATTTAAATATCAGCACTCAATATGGAAAAATCAAAGGAAGTTAACTTGTCCTCCTTGGGGCTCTCTCCTCAGTGTTCAAGTTACTCTTCAGGAGTTAGTCACTCAAGTAAGGTCAGAAAGTTTTTTAGTGCTGAGTCTCCCTAAAAACCAACCAAGTGACTTTAAGTGTAGTAAAACTAACATTATATATCAGGGTACTTGGGCTTCCCTGGTAGTTCAGCTGGTAAAGAATCCACCTGCAATGCAGGAGACCTGGGTTTGATCCCTGAGTTGGGAAGATCACCTGGAAGAAGGCAAGGCAACCCACTCCAGTATTCTTGCCTAGAGAATCCCATGGAAAGGGGAGCCTTGTGGGCTACAACAGTACATAGGGTCATAAAGAGGCAGACGGGACTGAGCAACTAAGCACCACACAGCATGTCAGGATGCACAGTTTTATTTAATTCCTACAGCAAACCTGTGAAGTATGTTTTTAGCTCCATTTTGCAGATGAAAGCCTACCCACTCCTATATTCTGGCTTGGAGAATTCCATGGAGTCACAAAGAGTCAGACACGAGTGAACAACTTTCACTTTCACTTTGGGCTTCCCTGGAAGCTCAGCTGGTAAAGAATCTGCCTGCAATGCAGGAGACCCCGGTTCAATTCCTGGGTTGGGAAGGTCCTCTGAAGAAGGGAAAGGTGACCCATTCCAGTATTATGGCCTAGAGAATTCCATGGGATATATAGACCATAGGATTGCAGAGTTTGACATGACTGAGCGAATTTCACTTTCAATCTAAACTCAGAAAGACTAAAAACATTGCCCAAGGTCCTAGAACTAGTAAGAGGGAACAGAGATTCCATAATTGCTCTCCTTCCACAAAGGCTGTGTTTCCTTTTCTACTCTGTGCTGTCTCCCAGCAATGTTAACACTGTATTTAGAAGGCTAAATTTTAACTTAAAGCTTTTAAATGCATATATCTTTCAAAACTGCTCTGATGTTTACTCAGAAAAGTCATTGAATATAAATGAATATTTGCCTCCCATTCAGTCAGTATTTCCAAGAAAAAATCCCGACCATCTTATTTCTCAGTGAAACACCCCACTGCTATTTTGAGAAAATACTTATTGCATGGAATAGTTGGAATGCTTCACAGAGTAAAATACCAGTTCTTTTTGCTCCAGCTCTAGCTAGATTTGAAATGTCAGGTTGAGTCATTTCTCTATATTCTGGAAGAATGTGAGACAGTAGGGAATATTTGGAGATGCCAGACACATACAATGTAGCATCCAGACCAAGGAGAACGATAGGTCGCTGCCTGGCAGATGGCATAACGAGCTGGAGAAGCTAATGGCAGATGGACTTGACAATTTGGGCAAAGCCAAAGAGCGTTTGGCTACTAACATAAAGTACAGGAAAGCATTGAAGAAGTCTACTCCCACCTGATGATGAGATCAACTTGGATTTAGCAGATGATGTGATGAGAATGGAGCATATGAAAGATAAAGTGAATTTTTTTCCTAAGTAAGGGAAAGAAAAGGCAGCTAATGTAAGCAAAGTGTCTGAAGTTTTTGGTTAACTAAACTCCTTTGTGTGTCGGGATGTAGTTTTAATGTACTTAGTAACACTTTTACATAGTTAAGTATGAATTTAGAAGTTGTTCATTAATACTGTAAGGTTAAACTTTAAATCTTACCACAGGCTTCAGCCTTCATGAGTTAAGCAAATTAACTCCAATTATATATTTTGTTTTGTTAGGAAAATGATATATTCATACCACTTGAAGCAGTTCTAGTAAGTAGGTTTTCTAAGCTATATTTTTGCTCTGAGACTACTTGAAAGGAGCCACTATATTTTCATTTATCAATCAAGGTAGCTTTTTGTGTATATAATGTTCTATCAGTCTAAAAACATGATGAAACTATTTAACAACCAAAAGAGAGCTTTGAGATATTTTCACCAGTAGTAATAATTAATTTTCACTAATCCATCAAATTCTTTTATCCATCTGTAATGCATACTATGTTGAATTATTGATTGGCAATTTCTGGTTAAAATGTATCTGAACTTTAGCCCCTGATGAAATCTCTCCAAACTTCCTATGAAGATACTGTGAATCCATAGAAAATGATAAAAACACATAGAGCAAAAGATTAAAACAAATAAACAAAACAAAAGGCAAAAGCTAGTATCTGGGCTAATGAAACTAGACTAAGAAATGAGCAGAAGTTTGCCTCATGAAAGTGAGATGGGTTATTTCCATGTCCCAGATATTGTAAACAGTGCTGCAGTGAACACTGGGACACATGTGTCTTTTTCAATTCTGGTTTCCTCAGGGTATATGCCCAGTAGTGGGATTGCAATTGCCAGTATTCATTGGATCATAGAAAAAGCAAGAGAGTTTCAGAAAAAAAAAAACATCTACTTCTGCTTTATTGACTACGTCAAAGCCTTTGATTGTGTGGATCACAACAAACAGTAGAAAATTCTTCAAGAGATGGGAATACCAGACTACCTTACCTGCCTCCTAAGAAGTTTGTATGCAGGTCAAGAAGCAACAGTTAGAACTGGACATGGAGCAATGGACTGGCTCCAAATTGTGAAAGGAGTACATCAAGACTGTATATTGTCACCCTATTTATTTAACTTCTATGCAGAGTACATGATGCAAAATGCTGGACTGAATGAAGCACAAGCTGGAGTCAAGATTGCCAGGAGAAATATCAATAACCTCAGATATGCAGATGACACCAACCTTATGGCAGTAAGTGGAGAGGAATTAAAGAGCCTCTTGATGAAAGTGAAAGAGGAGAGTGAGAAAAGTGGCTTAAAACTCACCATTCAAAAAACGAAGATCAGAACATCTGGTCCTATCACTTCATGGCAAATAGATAGTGAAAAAACGGAAACAGTTTCAGACTTTTATTTTCTTGGGTTCCAAAATCACTACAGATGGTGACTGCAGCCATGAAATTAAAAGAGGTTTGCTCCTTGGAAGAATAGCTATGACCAATCTAGACAGCATATTAAAAAGCAGAGACATTACTTTGCCAACAAAGGTCCCTCTAGTCAAAGCTATGGTTTTTCCAGTAGTCATGTATGGTGTGAGAGCTGGACCATAAAGAAAGCTGAATGCCGAAGAACTGATGCTTTTGAACTGTGGTGTTGGAGAAGACTCTTGAGAGTCCCTTGGACTGAAAGGAGATCAAAGCAGTCAATCCTAAAGGAAATCAACCCTGAATATTCATTGGAAGGACTGATGCTGAAGCTGAAGCTCCAATACTTTGGTCACCTGATGCAAAGNTTCTTTGGGATTGGAATGAAAACTGACCTTTTCCATTCTTGTGGCCACTGCTGAGTTTTCCAAATTTGCTGGCATATTGAGTTCAGCACTTTCACAGCATCATCTTTCAGGATTTGAAATAGCTCAACTGGAATTCCATCACCTCCCCTAGCTTTGTTCATAGTGATGCATTAATCCTTGCAACAACTTTATGAGGTACGTATTCTAATTATTGTCCTTATTTTGTAGATAACTGAATTGAGTCATTGAAAGGTTAAATAACTTGCTCAAAATTACATAGACAATGAGTAGGAGAGCTGAGATTTGATTCAATATAGTCTAACTTCTGAGTCTGTCTTCTTGACCACATTTTCCCTTTCTTTCAATCCTATACTGAGAGAACTTTACTTCAGGAGCATTTACTAATATCCAGGGCAAAGAACACAATTGCTAGTATGTCACCACTTAGATTTCTTGATGTTTTAGAGATAGGCTTGCTCTTCTGCTTTTAACAAGAAATACTTTTCAAATAAAGGTGAAATAGAATATAATTGCAAAAATCATGACTGCATTTACAGTTGGCACTAAAATTCATAAATTATCCACATCTTCATCTACTCCAATTTCCATGTCACTTACATAAGAAATTGCTGATATGATTCAGAGCATTATTTGATGACTGACTTTTAACTTCTCTTGCACTGCCATTAAGAAATAGGAAAATGACATTGAAACATGTATAATATCATATAAGAAATGCCTCGCCAGTCTAGGTTTGATGCAGGATACAGGATGCTTGGGCCTGGTGCACTGGGATGACCCAGAGGGATGGTACGGAGAGGGAGGTGGGAGGGGGGTTCAGGATTGGGAACACGTGTACACCTGTGGCGGATTCATATTGATGTATGGCAAAAGCAATACAATATTGTAAAGTAATTAGCCTCCAATTAAAATAAATTTAAATTTAAAAAAAGGGATCACCCTCCCCCATAAAAAGAAGAAATAGTAATATTTAAGTGTGCAAGTAGCTGTCTCTGCCCTTCACATATCTGCCTTTAGAACTTATTACCAATAGCTTCAGGCATTTAATAACATATTTTATGCCAAGGTCATATTAATGGGGTCTTTCCTATGTCAACATTTTGCCCAAAGAATTCTTAAACCCAAACTGCATTTCTACATTGGAAATAATTATCAGAATATGTAACAGCAAAATGAGCTCTAATAGGTAAAATAAGAATATAGGTAAAGAGCCAAATGAATAAGTGCATGTTATATCGATCACCAGCTTATATTTAAAAAATGCTTTTAGACAACTCTCACTCTGATAATCAATGACTATATCTCTGTGTTAATGTCTGTCATTTTAAACAATGTTGTTACATGAAATTGTATATCTGCATTGAATATCCTGAGAGTAAATTAATAAGGCACTACTGAACTTGGTTTTCAGAAACTGTTACAGCAAATAATGGGTATTACTAATGTTAAGATGCCTTTGTCACTATTCAGTTCAGTTCAGTTCAGTAGCTCAGTCATGTCCAACTCTTTGTGACCGNTTTTAAACAATGTTGTTACATGAAATTGTATATCTGCATTGAATATCCTGAGAGTAAATTAATAAGGCACTACTGAACTTGGTTTTCAGAAACTGTTACAGCAAATAATGGGTATTACTAATGTTAAGATGCCTTTGTCACTATTCAGTTCAGTTCAGTTCAGTAGCTCAGTCATGTCCAACTCTTTGTGACCGCATGAACCACAGCACACCAGGCCTCCCTGTCCATCACCAACTCCCGGAGTCCACCCAAACCCATGTCCATTTTGTTGGTGATGCCATCCAACCATCTCATCCTCTGTCATCCCCTTCTTCTCCTGCCCTCAATCTTTCCCAGCATCAGGGTCTTTTCAAATGAGTGAGCTCTCTGCATCAGGTGGCCAAAGTACTGGAGTTTCAGCTTCAACATCAGTCCCTCCAATGAACACCCAGGACTGGTCTCCTTTAGGATGGACTGGTTGACTCTCCTTGCAGTCCAAGGGACTGTCAAGAGTCTTCCCCAACACCACAGTTCAAAAGCATCAATTCTTCTGTGCTCAGCTTTCTTTATAGTCCAACTCTCACACCCATACATGACTACTGGAAAAACCATAGCCTTGACTAGATGTATTTGTATGTATATGTACATCCATATTAAGTACTATTTTAATAAAATAACCCCTGATTGCAAAATATTTCTTCAAATGCTTAAAAGGAACTTTATACTTCACATCTCATAACCCCTACTCCTATATACTTTGATCCAACCCCAAAAGTATTTATCAAAAGCTTTGCTTGAACTAAAAGATTCCACATATATGTGTCTGAATCCTTCATTAATCTGTAAGTTACAAGATGATAGGGACTGTGCTTAATCCAAGGCACATCAAAATTGTTAACACATAGTAGATGCCCAAAATATTTCTTAAGTAAATGAAAAAGTCCTTACATGAAAAAAAAAATAACAATTTGATTAGCATATAGGTGAAAACTGAGGGCAAGGGAAGAAATTGTTTTCCAGAAATGATTGCCAAATGAGAATATAAAAATGGATATTCACAGAGCCCAAGGAAGCCCAGAATTAAATGAAAGGGTAAGAGAAAGGAACAAATAAAGGAGGTTCAGAGAAGTAGGAGAAAAAAGAGAGAGTAGTTATAAAACAAGGGAAAAGAAACATTCTAGAAGTTGAGACTTAATAACAATGTCAAATGTTGTGGAAAAGGTAAGCAATTTGAAGACTGAAATTAGCTATGATTGTTAAGTCATTCTTATATATGGAATTTTATGTATAGTGTATCAGTGTCAATCTAAGCAATGCTAAATATTTAAGAACAAATCTTTTGAATTAAAGGTCCTCCACATATGGTAAATCACCAAGGCTGGTCTGTGTTATACACTACAGAAAGAATAAAAGACTTAAGGTGAAAGTGTTTATTAAAAACAGGATACCAAGTTTTCTTTTTCACTTCAAGAGAATGTTGGAATAGGAGACACAAATTAACAGTGTTTATTACTGTATATGTAATTTCAATCAGAATCTGAAAGCCTAAAGCATATAAAGGGAAGTAAAATTAATACATGCAGGCACTTTAATTAGAATAAAAATAAAAATGTTCTTTAAGCATTTATCTCAGATACAATCATGATTTTTACAGTGAAAATGAACTCAAATTTCATACTTTTAAGCTGATTAAATAGATTCCCCTCATTCAATTTCATGGAACTGCCCAATTTACAGAGAATTTGGGTATTAAAATTTACTGTACATGACAACTGAAGTCATTTTCAGAATGCAGTCTACCACCTCTATGTGATTAGATTTCCTATTATAAGCTTTGAAAAGGTTAATGAATAATACCTTTGGCAAGCAGCTCAGGTTTTATAATTGAGTGTAATAAGTAGATATGGTGATGGAGTTCTTCGTTAACGCAATTATAATGCAGATCCACCATGTTTTATAAAAACACCATAGTGAGAGATTTAAAGAGAATAAAGACTTAACACATTTGTTGCTTGTAAATATGATCGAGAAACACATTGTATGTTTCTACTGACATTTGTCTATTGACTGCAAAATATACCTCAGAAACAACGATTCTTTCAAACTGTAAGCAAAGTTAGAATGGCCTCATGACTTGAATTCCCATCTCTTCAGCCTGTCTCTTCCAGCCTTCTGATGAGAGAGAGAGAAAGCAGGAAAATGAAGGTTAGGGGAGGGAAGAAAGAGGAGAGAAATGAGGTATGAGAATATTTGCTCTTTGTTACCTGGGTTTCTTCTCTGCTCACCGTGAAGACAACTGCAACACTTCAAGTGTCAGTCTAAATGTATTCCCCCAAGACAACTGAAATGAACAACACCCTACACAATTACCACTTGCTTCCCAGTCCTTAGCTTGTACTTTATTCATAAAAGCTGTTACCTGTATATTTATCTACAGCCTAGTGGTTAAGAGCACAAACTCTGAAGACAAGCCTGTCTACATTCAAATCTCAATTCTGGTTAACTCTTAGCTGTCTGTTCTTGAGAAAAGAATTTAAAATACCTGAAGTAGTGTATTTCTTGCACTATAGCTAGATTAATAGTAATACATGAGGTGTTTTCCAGCTTGGTTCAGGCTTTCTGCAAGACTCATCTTCTATGACTTCTCTCTCATGAGAGATGCTCTACACATAGCACATGTTCCTAAGCACATTGTCCATCTGAAGACCTAAGTTTATACCATTCCTTTTGCCTGTAAAACTTCATACTATATGAGAAACTACCACATTTGTCATTCAAATGCCACCTTCTCTTTGAAGCCCTCCCTAAATGCTGTGAAGCCTTTCCTTATCTGTGATGCTATAGCACTTACGATTCTAAATGAAGATCTGCTTTCAAAGTTTATTGGCAAGGTTTGAGGTTTTGGAGTAATCGAAAATTTTTAATAATGTAACTGGAAAAGATTTTCTTAGTTAAAAAAGAGTGAAACATCAGGATTGTTCTACTAATTTTCAGAAATTAAATGATGGTTGTATTGGAAACATAACCAACTACCAAAATTTTCTGGACTATATCTATGTATTCTCATTGTTCTTTTTTAACTCATTAAACCTGATGCTTTTTCAGAAGGTCTGCCTTCTCAACAGGGCTTTTCTCTAATTGTCTCCTTATCTGTGAATGCAATGGGAATTTTAGGTAATTTAAGATCCACCTACTCAGTCTTTTATAGACTTTTTTAAAATGACGCTTATTCTGAACAGTTTTACCCATTTTTGTGTTAATTCGTATTTAACAAAATATCAAATAGGCATTGAGGAAAGCCATTGATGGTTATTTCAAATAATATTGCATTAAAAGCATGTCAACTCCATCTAGTCATAAAGATCAAAATAAAAAATGTCTAAGTTATTTATTTCCAGAGATCCCATAAGCCAGGAATTTAAAACCCATAAAAGCCCAAATAAATTAGAATTGTCTTTGTTACTTTCTATTTCCAGAAATGCTTAAAATGTTTTATATTTATAACATATAATGAAAATGCAGGAAACTGAAAGAAAGCCAAGGTAGAGAATGAGGAGATGGATAAAGACAGAGGGAGGAAAGAAGAGAGGCAGGAGGAAAATCAAAGTAGTAGCAATTAATGTCACTTTTCTTGGCTCTCTAAGGAATTTTTGATTCTGTGTAACAATTTAATGTCTCATATAAGAGCTATTTGATGGGCACTGAGGAGGGAGAAAAAACATACTTTTAAGTGTCATTAGCTACCATTTATATCAGGAGATTATTTCTGTTTTTGTGCACTTTGGGGGTTCTTGGGTAATTTAAAAGAAAATTAAAACAAGTCATTTGGAAGCTATTATAATTTTTGTGCAGCCGAAAAATACACACAGTATCAGGCAATATAGGAACTTAAGTCTGTTTCCAAAATACATGTCTGTATTCTCTTGATGAATTCTTGTATTTATCTGATAATATGTTAAGCACTAAAAATGTGGGATTAAATAAAAAAGCTTCATGCATGGAGCCCTCTCCTACCTGGAGGAATATCATGTAGAGAAAAATGAAAAGCATTTTCTCATTAAGGCTGTAGTATTACCCTTTTTTTTGAATAACCATGACTGCATACCTCTGATGTTTACATGTGATTCTCAAAATAATTTCATCGTGATAAATTAAGTTATACTGCGGCAACAAACAATTCCAACATGTCAGTAGCTTAGAACACCAAAGATGTATTTCTCACACATAATACTGGTCTATTAACAGTTGTCTAGGGGCTCTGCTCCAAGCCACTTTACTCTGAAAACTGGGTGGATAGAACCATCACCAGCTTGAACAGTATTAGTCATTGTGACAGAGAAGAAGGGAAGCTCTCTGGAAGGTTTTTTGCCTCAAATTCAATGCTCTGCATTGTCAAGTAGATGGTTCACAACTCAAGACAGAACTAGTTATAGTTCCATCCAACCACAAAGAGGTGGTACAGAAAATGCAATCCTGCCTCACGGCACTAAGGAGTGGAAAATAGGACTATTCCTTGAAAGTATTAATGATTCCTACATACATTTCCAAATGAAGTCTTCCTAGCAAGTTCTACATTTCAAAGATTCTATGCAGAGCAGAAAATGGATAAGAAGGAGCAACATTTAAATGTAATTAAATATATATACACACAGTTTGGGGAGAGTTTTAGGAATTTCTGACAATATTCTACAAAATACTTACCTTTAATTTGAAAGTACTGTAACTAAGAGAAAACTATGGGGAAATTCTGGTTAAAACTAGCAAACAATCCTTTATAGAAAAATCACTGGGATGTATCAGGGTTAAAAATAATAATCTAAGCATACTATAGTCAGAAAAAATATTAAGAGCTTCATATTTTTGATAGGTCAAAAATGCCACAGACATTTTCCAGAAGTTAAGAGATCACTACCAGGTCAGCACTTCTATTCTCACCCATGACACTGCTTTATAGATTTGATCATTACCGTCTCTTATTTCCTATTTTCTGATTTATAAAACATTTATTTTACTGTTTCATCCCAACCCATCCCATTCAACCACATTCCTGCCTCATCCCAGCATATTTATTCAATAAGTCTGATCTTCAGTTTCGAGGCATGGTAAGCCAGCTGGTCCTGATGTCATCTACCTTATGTCTATTTCTCTAAGATTTCAGCCCTTTTATTAAAAGGTAAAGAGACTCTTTCTGATTTGTTGTTTTTGTTGTTCATTACCTAGTGTTTGAGGGTCCATATTTTAACACCCCATAAGTTGGTAAACATATTTATTTTGAATGCCTGATAGGCTTCCCAGGTGGCACAGTGATAAAGAAAAATGAAAGTCACTCAGTCGTGTCCAACTCTTTGCGGCCCTATGGACTATACAGTTAATGGAATTCTCCTGGCCAGAATACTGGAGTGGGTAGCCTATCCCTTCTCCAGTGGATCTTCCGGACCCAGGAATCCAACCAGTGTCTCCTGCATGGCAGGCATATTCTTTACCAACTGAGCTATTAGGGAAGCCCTGATAAAGAATCTGCCTGCCAATGCAGGAGACACAAGAGACGTGGGTTTAATCCCTGAGTTGGGAAGATCCCCTGGAAAAGGAAATAGCAACCTGTTCAGGTATTCCTTCCAGGGAAAATCCCATGGACAGAGGATCCTGGTGGACTACAGTCCAAGGGGTCACAAAGAGTCAGACATGACTGAGCACACACACAAATTATAAATATATAAAATATAAATTAAATCACTGTGACTTCTGGACATTCTGGAACGAAAACAGAATTCTAAAACAAATTTTCATAAGCTCAGAATCACAATGTAAAAAAATATACCCTTTAAATGTAAAATTAGGTAGTCAAGGGTGAAATCTGGCTAAGGCAGGCAACAGGTCAAGGACAAGAAACTTG
>SJYA01003353.1:327774-337816 GCA_006410615.1 Neotragus moschatus | reverse complement strand
TAGATGAGTAAACATACACTAATCCCACCCCCCCCAACCTCCCCACCTCCGGACAGGCCATAAATTTTTCTGTACCTATTGGAGTGTAACCTCGGGCTTATTGATTATTGGCCAATTGTTTAACTGTTTGAGTACATAACACATGAATATTGGGGTTATTGGGATTGTATTTACCCTTCCTTTGTTTTGTAAGTCTCAAGGAATTTGGAGTCCTGGGTTCAGATATGTACACATGGGATATAAAAAATTTTCACAAATGCTGGTCGGCGTCCTTGGCTAAGAGGAGACTCTGCTTTGGACCCACTGGTGTAATAAACTGCACTCCACTATCTGCATTGTCCTTCTGAGAGTTTGTTTCCCAGAATGCGTGGCTACATTTCCCCACAGAATGGTCTCGGCACCATTATTGAAAGACAGTTGGCACAGACATGGGATTTTAATACTGGACTATCAATTCTTTTCCATTAATCTATCAGTTCAGTCGTTCAGTAGTGTCTGACTCTTTGCGACCCCATTGCCTGCAGCATGTCAGGCTTCCCTGTCCATCACCAACTCCTGGAGCTTGATAAAACTCATGTTCATTGAGTCAGTGATTCCATCTAACCATCTCATTCTCTATTGTCCTCTTCTCCTCCTGCCTTCAATCTTTCCCAGTATCAGGGTCTTTCCCAATGAGTCAGTTCTTCTCATTAATCTATATGTCTATATTTATACCATAGACATAGTCTCCTCATTAATTTCCATGTCTATATTTATACCAGGACAACATTGTTTTGATTACTGTTTCTTTGTAGCATGTGTTGAAATTGGGTAGTGTGAATCCTCCAAATTTGTTCTTTTTTAGGATTGTTTTACCTATTTTGACCCCCTGCATTTTCATATGAATTTACAATAAATTTGTCAATTTTTACAAAGTTCTTTCATATTGTAACGTGTATCAAATTTTGTTCCTTTTTATTACCACTTAGTATACCAGTGCTGGCTTCCCTAATGGCTCAAGGGTAAAGAATCTGTTTACAATGCAGGAAATATGAGAGACACGAGTTTGATCCCTCTATTAGGAAGAACCGCTGAAGAAGGAAATGGCAACACACTCCAGTATTCTTGCCTGAAAAATCCCATGGACAGAGGAGCCTGGCAGACTAGTCCTGAATATTCATTGGAAGGACTGATGCTGAAGCTGAAACTCCAGTACTTTGGCTACCTGATGTGAAGAACTGACTCAGTGATGGACAGGGAAGCCTGGCATGCTGCTGTCCATGGGGTCACAAAGAGTTGGGCACGACTGAGTGGCTGAACTGAACTGAACTGACTTCATAGCTTTCTGTACTTTTTAAAGAAATTTTCTTTAGTTCTTTAGACATAGTCTTATAGACGTACTTACAGTTCTTTAGACATACTTATTAAATCTGACATCATATTCTTCGCATAGACAGTGTTTGCCACTTCTTTTCTTCCCCCTACATATGGATCACACATTTCTATTTCTTTTCATGTCTCATAATTTAAGAGTGGACATAAAGTGTACTATGCTGTATTAATTCTGTATACTGATATCACACCCCCTCCCACCAACTGCATGCATGCAAAGTCACTTCAGTCATGTCCGACTCTTGGCTTCTCTATGGACTGTAGCCTGCCAGGCTCTTCTGTCCATGGTATTCTCCAGGCAAGAATACTGGAGTGGATTGCCATTTCCTTCTCCAGCCCACCAACTATGGGTCCTTTAAAAATATATATATTTGCTTGATTGCTTTTTTTTTTTCACTTGGATAGACTATTTTTGTGAAATCAACTTTTCTTCAGTATGAGGCCTTTGGTGTTGTTCCTCAGCCTTGGTTTTGTGCAGTCAAGCTGAATAACAGTGGATTTCCTAGGGCTCTCTTTGATTGTCCCTTTCTGTGACCAAACCCAGCTATTAAGGCTGACTGATTTCACTATTGTTTTCAACAATACCCTGGGGCATAAACTGCTGAGCAGACCCATCAATTCAAATTCAATCTCTTTGGAAGTGACAATTCCTGAAGCCAGCATTTGAGATATGTTCTGACCTCAGGACGGCTCTTGACAGCTGTCTCCTAGGTTTCCTCCTGCAATCTAGTTGGCCTATATTTCCAATGCATCTACCAACATCCTTCCAATTACCTTTCACTAAAACCCACAGCTGTTTTTTGAAAATGTCCCTCAGGCTTCTCCATACTCTGTTGCAAATGAAGTCATTTCTTTCAGGAAAAGACTGGAGTTCTCTGTATTGCCTGCTTCCCCAGATAAAATCTCTTGATTGGCTCTGGAGATGAGCTTGGGGACAATGATGTTCTTCTCTCTGAGTGACACCTCCAAATTAAGAGTACTAATTGGAGAATGACAGTAGCAGGAACTAAGTCAGGGATGATCTTGTCTTCACAATATTCCCAGTGGTGGTGTTGAAGAGCTTCCAAAGCATAAATGGGGGCTGAGTAAAAGAAGGGAGCTCCTATCTCTCAATCACACTCACCCATTAGACTAAGCCAGAGGTATCTGGGGGCAGATGAGACATGCTGGCTTCCTACTTTCCTGGGAAAGTAGCCCTCTGGGAATGAAGGATAGTGGCAGCCCTGTGTTCTTGGCTGCACTAATCTGGAGTGAAGTTTTCATCTCAAAGCATAGAAGATGGGGAGGAAAGGGACACTTCTCAGTTCAAATATCATAGAATACTTCCTGGGTGAGCTAAGCTTGAGGCTTACAGTATGACTTGTCTTAAGCATGACTATCTTCCTGGAAAGAAGAAAACACAGAACTTTAGGTAGTTGTAAGAGCTAGCATGAGAATGTAAAATCAAGATAAGGACACAATATTAAAATATTCCATTTAAAAATATTCAATATTCAACCACTGGGTCATTTCTGAATGTTACAATAGCACAGGAGACTAGGCGAGGGGTGTCACTGAAAAAGCAGAAGGTATCTCAAAGAGTCTTGAAGTATTTGGAAGATAGAGTCCTGATAGAAGTAGAAGCTTGCAAAGATACATCATATGTCAGATATCACCACTGAGATTATTGAAACTGGACATGGATTGAGTCTAATTAAAGCTGGTTTCTTGTCCTAACCCAGGTCAGACCTTGATTTCCTTGACATAATCTGCAACTCAGCTTTTTTTTGCCTAACAAATGAAAGAGTGAACTCTCTGGGAGACTGCCAATCTCTATAGTTCTTTTATATACACAAACATATAATGAAAAATTATGAGAAGTTCGAGTGCAGGAAAATGCAGCAAATACTTAAGATAAAGAGTGGAAAATAAAATTTTAAAATCCTGCAGTAGATTCAGATATTGAAGTTAATAGACAATGACTGAATTAATTGCTCTTATGTCAAAGAAAATAAATGAAAGATTAACAAAATGGATGAAGATATGAACATTATCATTAGATACTGGGATCTAAAAAAAAAGTCAAATGGACATTTTCAGTTCAGTTCAGTTTAGTTCAGTTGCTCAGTTGTGCTCGACTCCTTGTGACCCCATGAATCGCAGCACACCAGGCCTCCCTGTCCATCACCAACTCCTGAAGTTTACCCAAACTCATGTCCGTTGAGTCGGTGATGCCATCCAGCCATCTTAGAAGTTAACAAAACAATATTGGTAATCTGAGCCACCAGGGAAGCCAATTAAAAACTCAGATGTGTTTAACAGTAGACTGGTCAAAAACGAAAATAGAATTATTTATCTCAAAGAAAGGTGAATAGAATGTCTCCCCAAAAAATTATATATAGAGAAACANCGTTGAGTCGGTGATGCCATCCAGCCATCTTAGAAGTTAACAAAACAATATTGGTAATCTGAGCCACCAGGGAAGCCAATTAAAAACTCAGATGTGTTTAACAGTAGACTGGTCAAAAACGAAAATAGAATTATTTATCTCAAAGAAAGGTGAATAGAATGTCTCCCCAAAAAATTATATATAGAGAAACAAATAAAAAGAGAACAGAGCATAAGAAATAGGTGGGACATGACTAAATGGCACAATGTGCAGGTAATTAGAAGTGACAGAATGGGAGGAGAGAGAGCATGGACCAGAAACAATATTGAGATACATTCTGGCGGAAAATTTGCAAAACTCATTAAAGATATCAACACAACAATTCTAGAAACGCCATGGACCCAAAAAAAGATGAATTCATAGAAAATCACACCAAGTTTAAAGTGCTGGAAACCACAAAAATGTTAAAAACAGGAATAAATAAGAACAGCTACCTTGATAGAAGCAATAATAGGATTGATGCCTGACTTCTGAAAAGAAACTATAGAATTAGAAGACAATGGAATTGCATATCTATGTTGCTAAGAAGATTTTTGAAAATTTCAACCTAAAATTCTTTATTCATATAAAATTCCCTTGAAAAATAAGAGCAAACTAATACAAACAAAAACTGGAACCAGAAAAACTGCATCATATGATAGACTACAGGCAGCTTTGCAAGCTGAAGAAAAATGATCCAAGTTGGAAGGAATTTTAAGAGTGATGAAAACAGCTTAAATTAAAAAAAAAAAAGTTTTCCATCAATATCACTTCTATACAACATTGTACTGAAATTCATAGCAGTAAGGAAGTCAAGGAAGAAAAATGAAGGGACTGAAGATAAAAATGAATGGAAGAAAACTATCTTTATTCATAGATACTATGCTTTTATATGTATACAAATAATGAGAATTCAGAAATGGATCTAGTAAAGTTACTGATAAACAGTCAATATGATATTAACTGTATTTCTATATACCCAAAGTCAAAAATGAAAAAATAAAACTTGAAAAAATAACTATTTATAGTACCATTTAAAAAACTGAACCCCAGAAATAAGTCTAATTAGATATGAATAAAATCTCTGTGCTGATATCAATAACTATTGATGAGGTAAAATTAAAGCAAACCAGGAAAACAGAAAACCTAATCTTTTTCATCTTATGGAAAACTCTGTACTTGAAGATTTCACCTCTCCCCAAATTGATCTCTTTATATATATCATAATATGAATGAAAATACATGGATATTTCTTTTATGGAAATTGAAAAATTAGTTAGCAGGTGTATCCGTTCAGTTCAGTTCAGTTCAGTCGCTCAGTCGTGGCCGACTCTGTGATCCCATGGAGTGCAGCACACCAGGCCTCCCTGTCCATCACCAACTCCTGGAGTTTACTCAAACTCATGTCCACTGTGTCGGTGAGGCTATCCAACCATCTCATCCTCTGTTGTACCCTTTTCCTCCTGCCTTCAATCTTTTCTAGCATCAGNAAAGATACATAAAAATGGTTGTCTTCAAATTGTATATACTTAAGGGTAAATAATTATGATTATGTTAAATTTGAATGAGGAAAAAAAACCTTAGCCATTTTAACATTTTGGACGTTTTACACAGAGACAGAGAAATTAAATATTTTTCTTATACCAAACTCATATTACTCTTTATTGAATTTCTATTTGGTATTGATTATAGTCCAAGCTATACTACATACAACTTCTCAGGAGCACAATGATTAGTAATAGATATAATAAAAAGCACACAAATAAGTAGAAAATAAAGGTCAATATGGTAAATATTATACAAGTTTGGCAAGCATAGTTGTTTGGGAATGGGGCTTCCCTCATAGCCCAGATAGCAAAGAACCTGCCTGCAACGCAGGAGACCTGGATTTGATTCCTGGGTTGGGAAGATCTCCTGGAAAAGGAAATGGCAGCCCACTCCAGTATTTTTGGCTGGAGAATTCCATGGACAGAGGAGTCCGGCAGGCTACAGTCCAAGGAGTCGCAAGAGTCAGACATCATTTAGCAATCAAACCACCAACCACCAAGAGAAAGAAACACATATCTATTTAGTGTCTTAACACTTTTATATAAGGCCTCAAATGAATGTGTAGGGCAATTCTGCATGTTTTAAATGACAGGTTTTTAGAGGGCAGAGACACTTTAGATTACTTCATGTAAGTGTGTAATAAAATAGATAATTTTGGAAATGGTAGAGAGGTTCTTTTTAAAATCTTGAATGTAAGACTATCTACACAAAGATGTGAGATTCAGAGTTAGCTTTTATTCTATATGTTCCTTGCCTGATGCATCTACACAAGAAATAAAATTTGTGAGAGAGTTTAATTAAAAATACACATAAAGGGCTTCCCTGGTGGCTCAGTGGTAAAGATATTTGCATGATGCTTTTCATATATGTTTACTTTTTAAATATTTTACCTCTGCATAAAATAATAATTAACAGCATGAAACAATATGAGCTTGAGAGCTTTGTTGTCCCTACAACAATATATGTTACCCTGGGCTGGTCACAAAATGCGTTTATACTTTTGTACCTAACATGGGGTCAAATTTAGAGGCTTTTATTTATGTAGATGTAGAAATGAAAAGGAAAATCAGGTTATAAAAACAAAATTGGTATGATTTGACAAATCACTTGAAATGAAGTGAAGTCTCTCAGTCGTGTCTGACTCTTTGTGACCCCATGGACTGTAGCTTACAAGGCTCCTCTGTCCATGGAATTTTCGGGCAAGAATACTGAAGTGGGTTGCCATTTCCTTCTCCAGGGGATCTTCCCAACCCAGGGATCAAACCCAGGTCTCTCACATTGCAGGCAGACACTTTACTGCCTGAGCCACCAGGGAAGTCTCATGATTTGACAAGACATGAGATATAATGAGTGAAGCAGAGTCATATGTCAATAAGCTCTCCCCAACCCAACTTATGTCTACACATAAGTTCTTTAAGATGCATATCAATCCCCTGGTAGCTCAGCTGGTAAAGAATCTGGCTGCAATGCAGGAGACCTTGATTCAATTCCTGGGTCAGGAAGTTGCCCTGGAGAAGGGATAGGCTACGTACTCCAGTATTCTTGGGCTTCCCTGGTGGCTCAGACAGTAAAGAATCTGCCTGAATGTGGACCTGGGTTCAATCCTTGGGTTGGAAAGATGCTCTGGAGGAGGGCATGGCAATCCACTCCAGTGTTCTTGCCTGGAGAATACCCATGGACGGAGGAGCCTGGCAGGCTACAGTCCATGGGGTCACAAAGAGTTGGACACAACTGAGTGACTAAGCACAGAGCAGTCAGGATGCACTAGACTGTGTCGTAACAGCAATACCTAATTCTCAGTTACTTAACACTAAACTAGTTCATTTCTACTCATGCAAATTCTGCTCCAGCTCCCCATGATTTTTCAGGCAAATAGTCTCCCTGTGGTGGTTAAATATTTAAGGCTGATTCTCTGTATTTTATGGAATCATCATTTCAACATGCTGCTTCAGGGTCCATTTTGGCAGGTGAAGACAGCATGGCACACTGGTTCTTAAGTGTGTCAGGCCTGAAATGATACATATAACTACCAGTCACAATCAATTAACCAGCATTAGTCATGTGGCCTTGACCAGTTTTCAAGGCTGGGAAATAGAGTCTTCTATACGACTAGTTAAGCACAGAGAAGTGGAAATAATGGTGAACATTAGTAATGTTTAGCTAGAATATTAGGAATTTGGTGGTTCCAACCAAGTACTTGAGTGACATAACTACCTCAAAGGGGAAAAAGACTAAACAACAGATGAAAACAAAATACAAAAGATGTGTAAGGAGATAAAATGTGGATAATATATTTTAATAATTCAAAGTAATCAACATTATCATGACACAAAATTTTCTAAGAAAAGTATATACTGATAATTTTTACTCTAGTCACTGAAAATGCCACATCATCTTAAGTTGATGCCTTTAGGCACAATAATCTTTAAAATTCTTTTGTAAATGCCACTGTGCTTGGTAAATATTTTTTCTTGTAAAAATATCAATATGATTATTTTGACTGTTGCATGATATATTAACTATATTAGAAATGGAATAGGGCAACTATTGGATAAACCACGTAATAGTCATCAGATATCAAAATGAACTTAAATTTTCTGCTCCCTAGTGTCTTCCTCTCAACATTTGTCTGAGTATTGCAAATCAAAGCATTATGTGAATATATTAAAATAAACTTCAAAATGTGAAATTAACATTCATGAAAGAGGACATTTACAAAGTATTTTGAGTTAGTCAAGCTAAATAGTTGCCAATCAACTACATTTTTAAACTTAAAAAACTAATGAATCATATACCAGAGCAACAAGAAATACTTGAATCTTTATTTATACTTTCTTAATTAAAAATTGTCCATCACTTAAATATGCAACATTTTTTGTACTACCCAACAATATCAATAAAATAATTCCTTCAACAAAACTAACAACTGCTTTGTCAGAGATAAGGCAATTGGAGCTAAATAAGAGAGGTGTGTTTGTCTTACTTCAGTTTAATAAACTGCATTGTATATTCCTTAACATAAACGTGAAAAATATGAGACTGAAGTGGAAACACAATATCAATTTAAGTTATTTTGGATTTTTTCTACTTATACCTTCATACAGATTTTGCATTTATGATAAGTCTCGCTTATTCCTCTTTCTTCTTTCATTTGCGTAAAACAAAACATCATCATCAACCCATATGGGAGCACTGGAAACTTCAGTAGCAAAAAAAGTTACAATTGAAAGCATAGTGGAAAGGACAAGCTAAAGGAAGAGACATAATAGGATAAAAATAATGATAATTTCATTAAAGGAAAAATAATAAAAAAAATAGTACCAAAATAAGATAAATGAAAAGACAAATAATAAAATATATTTAATCTCAGATATGTAAATATTTACCTTGGAAATGAATGCACTCTCTGTCCGAGGGAAAATAATCCTCGATGGAATGACTAAACTGCAGAAAAGCATTAAAAGTACCAAAAGAGAATAAATAGGTAGTATATAAATTATATAAACCATTGAAAGGGACAAAATCAAAGTCTTGTGGGGTTTATAACATATATAGAAGAAAATTATGTAACAATAATAGCACAATGAGCATTAAATGGATACAAACGATTTTAAGCTTTTTATTGTTTATTAAGAGGTAATCATTTAAGGTCAATCAGTTTGGTTCAGTGGCTCAGTAGTGTCCAACTCTTTGTGACCCCATGGACTGCAACACGCCAGGCTTCCTTGTCCATCACCAACTTCCAGAGCCTGTTCAAACTCATGTCCATTGACTCAGTGATGCCATCCAACCATCTTATCCTCTGTCATCCCTTTCTCTTCCCACCTTCAATCTTTCCCAGCATCAGGGTCTTTTCAAATGAGTCAGCTCTTCGCATCTAGTGGCCAAAGTCCTGGAGTTTCAGCTTCAACATCAGTCCTTCCAATGAATATTCAGGACTGATTTCCTTTACGATTGACTGGTTTGATCACCTTGCAGTCCAAGAGACTCTCAAGAGTCTTCCCCAACACCACAGTTCAAAAGCATCAATTCTTTGGCACTCAGCTTTCTTTATGATCCAACCCTCACATCCATACATAACTACTGAGAAAACCATAGCTTTGACTAGATGGACCTTTGTTGACAAAGCAATTTCTCTGCTTTTTAATATGCTGTCTAGGTTGGTCATAGCTTTTCTTCCAAGGAGCAAGCATCTTTTAATTTCATGGTTACAGTCATCATCTGCAGTGATTTTGGAGCCCAAGAAAGTAAAGTCTGTCACTTTTTCCATCGTTTCCCCATCTATTTGCCATGAAGTGATGGGACCGGATGGGCTTCCCTGATAGCTCAGTTGGTAAAGAATCTGCCTGCAATGCAGAAGACCCCAGATTCCTGGGTTGGGAAGATCCCTTGGAGAAAGGAAAGGCTATCAACTCCAGTATTCCGGCCTGGAGAATTCCATGGATTCTATAGTCCATGGGGTCACAAAGAGTCAGAAATGATTGAGCAACTTTCAAAAAAAGCATCATTTTAGGTAAGCTATAATAAGTTAAGTATGTATATTGTTATCGCTATATTAACCACTAAAACTATTTTATATATATTCCATATGAAAATGTAAAATATAGCTAAAAATCTCATAGAGCAGGAAAAACAGAATAAATTAAAATAATTGGATGATCCCCTCCCCCCACAAAAAGATAGGCAAATTGAAACAACAGGACTAAGAGTAGAGTG
>SJYA01003353.1:296690-309319 GCA_006410615.1 Neotragus moschatus | reverse complement strand
TAACCACCATAGAACATTTTTACAAGTTCATCCCTTGCATTCCTATACACTAGCAATGACTAAACAGAAAGAGAAGGAAACAATTCCATTCACCACTGCAATGAAAAGAATAAAAGACTTAGGGATATATCTACCTAAAGAAACAAAAGACCTATATATAGAAAACTATAAAACACTGATGAAAGAAATCATACAGGACACAAATAAATGGAGAAATATACCGTGTTCATGGATTGGAAGAATCAATATAGTGAAAATGAGTATACTACCCAAAGCAATCTATAGATTCAATGCAATGCCTATCGAGCTACCAACAGTATTTTTCACAGAACTAGAACAAATAATTTCACAATTTGTGTGGAAATACAAAAAACCTTAAATAGCCAAAGCAATCTTGAGAAAGAAGAATGGAACTGGAGAAATCAACCTGCCTGACTTTGGGCTCGACTACAAAGCTACAGTCATCCAGACAGTATGACACTGGCACAAAGACAGAAATATAGATCAATGGAACAAAACAGAAAGCCCAAAGATAAATCCACACACCTATGGACACCTTATCTTTGACAAAGGAGGCAAAAATATACAATGGAGAAAAAACAATCTCTTTAACAATTGGTGCTGAAAAAACTGGTAAACTACTTGTAAAAGAATGAAACTAGAACACTTTCTAACACCACACACAAAAATAAATTCAAAATGGAGTAAAGATTTAAACATAAGACCAGAAACCATAAAACTCCTAGAGGTAAACATATGCAAAATACTCTCCGACATAAATCACAGCAGGATCCTCTATGACCCATCTCCCAGAGTAATGGAAATAAAAGCAAAAAATAAACAAATGGGACCTAATTAAAATTAAAAGCTTTTTCACAACGAAAGAAACTATAAGCAAGGTGACAAGACAGCCTTCAGATTGGGAGAAAATAATAGCAAATGAAGCAACAGACAAAGAATTAATCTTAAAAATATACAAACAACTCCTGCAGCTCAATGCCAGATAAATATATGACCCAATCAAAAATATGGGCCCAAGAACTAAACAGACAATTCTCCAAAGAAGACATACAGATGGCTAACAAATACATGAAAAGATGCTCAACATCACTCATTATCAGAGAAATGCAAATCAAAACCACAATGAGGTTCCATCTCACGCCGGTCAGAATGGCTGCTATCCAAAAGTCTACAAAAAATAAGTGCTGGAATGGATGTGGAGAAAAGGGAACCCTCTTATGCTATTGGTGGGAATGCAAACTAGTACAGCCACTATGGAGAACAGTGTGGAGATTCCTTAAAAAACTGGAAAGGGAAATGCCATATAACCCAGCAACCACACTGCTGGGCATACACAATGAGGAAACCAGAATTGAAAGAGACATGTATACCCCAATATTCATTGCAGCATTGTTTATAATAGCCAGGACATGGGAGCAACCTAGATGTCCATCAGCAGGCAAATGGATAAGAAAGCTGTGGTACATATGCACAATGGAATATTACTAAGCCATTAAAAAGAATTCATTTGAATCAGCTCTAATGAGATGGATGAAACTGAAGCCTTGTTATACAGAGTAAAGTAAGCCAGAAAGAAAAGCATCAATACAGTATACTAACTCATATATATGGAATTTAGAAAGATAGTAATGATTACCATATATGCGAGACAGTGAAAGAGACACAGATATATAGAACAGTCTTTTTAACTCTATGGGAGAGGGCGAGTGTGAGATGACTTGGGAGAATGGTATTGAAACATGTATATTAGCATATGTGAAATGGATCTCCAGTCCAGGTTTGATGCATGGGACATGGTGCTCAGGGCTGGTGCACTGGGATGACCCAGAGGGATGGGATGGGGAGGGAAGTGTGAGGAGTGTTCAGGATGGGGAACACATGTATCACTATGGCTGATCAATGGCAATGTATGGCAAAATCCCTATAATACTGTAAAGTAATTAGTCTCCAATTAAAATGAATAAATTAAAAAAATTTTTTGCTAGAACATAAACTCTACTGTATAGCATTTGTAGCTCAGGTGGCACAGTGGTAAATAATCCACTTGCCAAGGCAAGAAACAAAGGTTCACAGGTTCATTCCTAGATGAATCTTTGAGACTCATGTGAAAGGCTTTCCCAAAGAGTAAGACAAACACTTGTACCCTGAACTGACATTATAGCTACTATCCACTGAAGTCAAGACAGACAGAACATTAATTTTAACCTAACTGAATTGACTCTTTCTTAAAACAAGCAAAAAACCAACATCATACAAAAGATTTTAATATAGCCTACATTCTCACAACATAATTTTTAAAATGTTCAAGATGCAATCTAAAATTATTCAATATACAAAGACCAGGAAAATGTAACTTATTCTCAAGGTAAAATATGGATGCCAATGCCAAGATAACTAAGATATTGGTTACAATATCTTTAACAAAGACTAACAAAGACTTTATTTAATTTTTGGGTGTGCCATACAGCTTGAAAGATCTTAATTTCCCTTAGTTTCCCAACCAGGGATCGAACTGGGACTCCAACAGTCAAAGCTCTGAGTCCTAACCATTGGACCACCAGGGAATTTTGAGAATGACCAAAAACTTAAAAACAGCTACTCTAGTCATCTTTCAGGAGATACGACGTTCTTAAAATAATTAGAAAAAGTTTTCAGCAAACATGTAGAAATTATTTTTAAAAAGAGAACTGAAGGTAAATATTGGAACTGACAAGTACAATATCAAGAGTAAAAAATTTCATGGTGTGGGCTCTATAGCAGAATGAAGATGAAAGACTAAAGTCAGTGAACTTGAAGACAGATCAGTAGAAATCTGAAAAACAAAGAGATAATGGGTTAAGGAATAAATAAACAGAGGCTCAGGGACTGTGAAGTAATAATAAAACATCGGATATTTGTTTCTAAAGTAGGTAAGAATAAGTTTGTTAATGCAGAAAAAAATATTTGAAGAAAAAAAGGCAGACAATAACCCAAATCTGAGATTTTCCTATTGTCTGCATTCTATTTTCTTTCAGGATTATTTTCTAAGTTTCCTATCAGGAAAATTCACTTCTACTCTGCCTAGTAGACAATTTTCTACTTATTATGTACACTGAAGTGAAAGTGAAAGTTGTTCAATTGCATCCAACTCTTTTCGATCCCATGGACAGTTCATGGAATTCTCCAGGCCAGAATACTGGAGTGGGTAGCCTTTACCTTCTCCAAGGCATCTTCCAAACCCAGGGATTGAACCCAGATCTCCCGCATTGCAGGCTGATTCTTTACCAGCTGAGCCACAAGGGAAGCCCATGTACACTAACCTCATTTTTACAATTATTTATATTTAAGCAAAAAAAAAACCCTAAATTCGAAGTTTCCTGTTTATATTGCTTACTATTCCAGAAATGAAAAATGTGGAACTTTTGGAAAAGGTGTTAGAGGCAGAGGCTTTTTTAGGTGAGTCCATAATAATTTCAAACTTTCTCTAAAGTTATGTTTAGTCTCTCAGTTTTTCTACTTCTATCTCCATTTTTCACATCACTGACAGAGAATTAATACACATAACTTGGAGTGTACACACGTCTGAGCAATAAGCTAAAAATACATTGATTTTATGTTTTCCTTAAAAAAAATTCTCATAACTCATGGAGTGAGCTATGGAGAGACAAGTAACAGAACTAGGCTTTAGAAGACACGGCTTAGGTTATCATAGAAGCTAAGTTTTGCACTAAAGTTTTAATACATTTATATTGCAAGCTAGATAAATTTATAATAAAGCAATCAATTCAGCCTTCCAATTTGTTCAAAGAAGTGGATACCAACTGCAAATTACCTAGCTATGCTTGGGGACAATGATGATCAAGGTCAGAAAAGAGAACTGACATAAATATGACACAATGATCACACAAGAACAGTACATGTATGGTGAGGGTCAAGACAGTAATTCCTACTTAGGAGGCTTTCTCTTCCAACGAACACAACGACATACAGAAAGGTAACACAACTGCATAGCTCACAAATCAGAGGTTGGCTTGATTATGAGTACAAAATTTCCACAAAAGTAAACAAAAGCTTTATAAAGGTGGCAAGATCTCTGTCTCCAATATTTTTCGTTGTCCCTAGATGAAGCATAAAAGCTTGCAACTACAGAGGAAATGGTTTGGGTTGTTGGTATAGCAATCTTTTAGTGAGTGCCTAATTATATTTTAGGGAGTTAATATGTTAGCACAGTGACTCCAGGGGAATGGATTTGATTAATTCTGGTTTGGCAAATCGGGGAGAGCTTTAGAAAGGAGTTGACAGTTGCACTGAGCCTTGAAACACAGGAAGGGATTTTAAGAGTGGTGTCCCAAGCAAATGGCTTATCTTGAGAAAAGACAGAGTTGGAAAACTGTGAGCATGTTCAGGAGAAGGATGTGACTAGAAGTGTTTCTTCAGGGGTTATTTTTGAAGGAATATAAAGGGTGGAGGAATAAATTAAAATCAATACAACTACTGTTTTTAGGTATCAAATATTCTAAACAGTCTATAATATTTTCATTGAGCTTTTAACATATATCTACAGATGATAGATAAGTGTCAAGAAGTAAGGATTTTGGCATTCCCATAATCTTGAGATTGACCTATTAATGGTCATAGAGAAATAATCTTTTTATACAAAATTTTCTTTGGTGTCATGTCACAAGATTAAATGAACTTTGCCTAAGATGTTATTTTTATTCAAAAAAATGTTTGCTGGGCCATGCAGAGACAATGGGACACAGGGGGATTTTAACAAGCAAACTTTGCTAGGCTCCTCCTTGTCTACCACACCTAGTTCATAGTAGAGTTACCTATGGTGATAGCTCCCTTTCTGGAAGAGGTCCTCTGCCTACATTCTTTCATTCAGTTAGGGGGAAGGTCAAAGGTTCTTCCTGAGTATTCAGGGCCTTGATTGTTTTTAGCTCAAAATAATCCATATGCTAAAGAGATATTTTGGTGTGGCAAATTTTAGTCCTCTGTGCAGGTATAGAAAACTGAGTCGGTATTTTTCATAGAATAAAGTGATATGATATATCTTACACTACCTAATGAAAATTGAATATATCCAGGTGGTGGAATGATGTATTGGATAATAATGATGTCAAGCTTGGTGAGATCTGTGGTGAGTAGTTTATAGTTGTGGCTTCTTAGCTATCAGCAACTATGCCCTATTATTCACACTGAATGTTATACCTCAAGAATATCTCTAACCAGCACCTTTAGCATTACCTTTCACATTACCTTTGTAGACTGCCTCAAGTGCCAGAATTCATACAAGTAACAAACCTATGGAGGGAGCCAATGGAACGGAGTCATCAGGTGTGTTTGGAGGACTAGAGGAAAAGTAAATGTTCATATAACATATACCTAGATATTTAAAGTATATTAATCAGTATATTAAAATTTCAAATTAAATAAAATATGTTGCATACCCCTATGTTGACAAATACACTTGCATAAAGATCTGGAAGAACAGGCTGAAACTGAGAGTTTGGGGAATCCTTGGAGTTACACGAAAAACTGTGTTGGTGTGGGTGAAAAGTTTTCAGGTTCATCGTTTCACTACCAACTATATCCAGCACTCAAGGGTCCTCATTTGTGAGAGTTTAAATACACAGAGAATGGCCAGATGATACATGGCAGCAGAATACTAATCCACAGCCTCTGCAACAATCATCCCAGAATGGTCAGTACTTGATTAATAACTGCCAGTTTCCCTAAGTTTTGTCTCCATTTCCTATTCAGAACCAATTGTCATTGTTCAGTTGCTGAGTTGTGTCCAACTCTTTGCAACCCTGGGGACTGCAGTACACCAGTACACCAGGCTCCTCTGTCCTTCACTTTCCCCCAGACTTTGTTCAAATTCATGTCCATTCAGTCAGTGATACTATCCACCCATCTTATCCTCTGCTGCTCTCTTCTCCTTTTGCCCTCAATCTTTCCAGTCATCAGGGATTTTTTCCAATAAGTCAGCTCTTCACAGCATTTGTGCTGCTGCTGCTAAGTAGCTTCAGTTGTGTCCGAGACTCGGTGCGAACCCATAGACGGCAGCCTACCAGGCTCCCCTGTCCCTGGGATTCTCCAGGCAAGAACACTGGAGTGGGTTGCCATTTCCTTCTCCAATACATGAAAGTGAAAAGTGAAAGTAAAGTCGCTCAGTCGTGTCCAACTCTTAGCGACCCATGGACTGCAGCTTACCAGGCTCCTCCATCCATGGCATTTTCCAGGCAAGAGTACTGGAGTGGGTTACCATTGTCTTCTCCATCACAGCATTTATACTCTTTTGTAAATTGTTTTCTGCGTTATATATCTTTATGGTAGGCATCTTATTCATCTTTGTGCCCTGAGGTCTAACACACAGTCGGAATTCAATGAAGTANCGACCCATGGACTGCAGCTTACCAGGCTCCTCCATCCATGGCATTTTCCAGGCAAGAGTACTGGAGTGGGTTACCATTGTCTTCTCCATCACAGCATTTATACTCTTTTGTAAATTGTTTTCTGCGTTATATATCTTTATGGTAGGCATCTTATTCATCTTTGTGCCCTGAGGTCTAACACACAGTCGGAATTCAATGAAGTACTATTTGTTTATGAAAAACTATTAACTATACGTAAAAACAATAAATTTTCCTCCCACAATTCAAAGAATGGGATGGCTAAATATTTATTTTGCTTTACTAGGTTCAAAGTCTTACTCCCTACGTTGGAGAGAAACTGGAAAATTTTAAATGACTCCTTTCAGTTCAGTTCAGTCACTCAGTTGTGTCCGACTCTTTGCAACCCCATGAATTGCAGCACACCAGGCCNGCAGAAGGAGAAGGGGACGACAGAGGATGAGATGGCTGGATGGCATCACTGACTCAATGGACGAGAGTCTGAGTGAACTCCTAGAGTTGGTGATGGACAGGGAGGCCTGGTGTGCTGCGATTCATGGGGTTGCAAAGAGTCAGACACGACTGAGCGACTGAACTGAACTTATAGGTTTTGGGTTGGTCTGTTTTCATTTTCATTCTTTTCTATGCATATTTTGATTTCTTTTTTGATTTCTTCTGTGATGTGTCAGTTATTCAGAAGTGTGGTTTTCAGACTCCAGGTGTTGGAATTTTTAATAGTTTTTCTCCTCTAGTTGACATCTAATCTTACTGCATTGTGGTGTGAAAAGACGCTTGTAATGATTTTAATCTTTTTTTTNATATTTTGATTTCTTTTTTGATTTCTTCTGTGATGTGTCAGTTATTCAGAAGTGTGGTTTTCAGACTCCAGGTGTTGGAATTTTTAATAGTTTTTCTCCTCTAGTTGACATCTAATCTTACTGCATTGTGGTGTGAAAAGACGCTTGTAATGATTTTAATCTTTTTTTTAATTTATCAAGGCTAGATTTATGGCCCAGGATGTGATCTATCCTGGGGAAGGTTCCGTGTGCACTTGAGAAAAAGGTGAAATTCATTGGTTTGGGGTGAAATGTCCTATAGATATCCATTATGTCTAACTGGTCCATTATATCATTTAAAGTTCGTATTTCCTTGCTAATTTTCTGTTTAGTTGATATATCCATAGGTGTGATTGGGATATTAAAGTCTCTCACTGTTATGTGTTACTGTTAATTTCCCTTTTCAGACTTGTTAGCATTTGCCTTACATATTGCCATGCTCCTATGTTGGGTGCATATATATTTATAATAGCTATATCTTCTTGGATTGATCCTTTGATCATTATGTAGTGTCCTTTGTTTCTTTTCACAGCCTTTATTTCAAAGTCTATTTCATCTGATATGAGTATTCCTATTCCTGCTTTCTTTTGGTCTCCATTTGTGTGAAATATCTTTTTTCCAGCCCTTCACTTTCAGTCTGTATATGTTACTTGTTTTGAGGTGGGTCTCTTGTAGACAGCATATATAGGGGGTCTTGCTTTTGTATCCATTCTGCCAGTCTGTCTTTTGGTTGGGGCATTAAACCCATTTACATTTAAGGTAATTGGTAAACATGATCCCATTGTCACTTACTTTGTTGTTTTGGGTTTGAGTTTATACACTCTTTTTGTGTTTCCTGTCTAGAGAAGATCCTTTAGCATTTGTTGGAGAGCTGATTTGGTGGTGCTGAATTCTCTCCGCTTTTGCTTGTCTGTAAAGCTTTTGATTTCTCCTTCATATTTGAAGGAGATCATTGCTGGGTAGCATAATCTGGGTTGTAGGTTTTTCTCTTTCATTACTTAGTATATCCTGCCATTCCCTTCTGGTCTGAAGAGTTTCTGTTGAAAGATCATCCATTATCCTTATGGTAATCCCCTTGTGTGTTATTTGGTGTTTTTCTCTTGCTGCTTTTAGTATTTGTTCTTTGTGTTTGATCTTTGTTAATTTGATTAATATGTGTCTTGAGTTGTTTTACCTTGGGTTTTTCCTGTTTGGGGCTCTCTGGGTTTCTTGATCTTGGGTGGCTATTTCCTTTTCCATTTTAGGGAAAATTTCAACTATTATCTCCTCAAGTATTTTCTCACGGCCTTTCTTTTTGTCTTCTTCTCCTGGGACTCCTATGATTCGAATGCTGGGGCATTTGACATTCTCCCAGAAGTCTCTGAGATTGTCCTCATTTCTTTTAATTCTTTTTTTCTTTTCTCTTCTCTGCTTCATTTATTTCCACCATTCTTTTACCTCACTTATCTTTTGCCTTAGTTATTTTACTGTTGGTTCCCTCCAGAGTGTTTTTTTTATCTCATTTGTTGCATTATTCATTGTTGGTTGCCTCTTTTTTATTTATTCTAGGTCTTCGTTAAACATTTCTTGCATCTCCTCAATCCTTGTCTCCAGGCTATTTATCTGTAACTCCATTTTGTTTTCAAGATTTTATATCATTCTTACTATCATTATTCTGAATTCTTTTTCAGGTAGACTCCCTATCTCCTCCTCTTTCGTTTGGTTTCGTGGGCATTTATCATGTTCCTTTACCTGCTAAATATTTCTCTGCTTTTTCATCTTGTTTAGATTGCTGTGTTTGGGTTGACCTTTTTATATTCTGGCAGTTGGTGGTTCCTCTGTATTGTGGAGGTTCCTCCCTGTGGGTGGAGTTGAATGAGTGTTGTCAAGGTTTCCTGGTTAGGGAAGCTTGCATGGTGTTCTGGTTTGTGGAGCTGGATTTCTTCTCTCTGGAGTGCAATGAAGTGTCCAGTAGTGAGTTTTGAGTTGTCTATGGGTTTGGTGTGGCTTTGGGCAACCTGTCTATTACAGTTCAGAGCTATGTTCCTTTATTGCTGGAAAATTTGCATGGCATGTTTTGCTCTGGAACTTGTTGGCTCTTGGGTGGAACTCGGTTTTAGTGTAGGTATGGAGGCTTTTGGATGAGCTCTTATCAATTAATGTTCCCTGGGGTTAGGGATTCTCTGGTGTTCTCAGGTTTTGGATTTAAGCCTCTGGCCTCTGGTTTTCAGTCTTATTCTTTCTCTAGCCTCAAGACTTCTCCATCTATGCAGCACCAATGATAAACCATCTAGGTTAAGGCGGAAAAGATTCTCCACAGTGAGGGACACCCAGAAAGTTTAGTTGAGTTACATGGAGAAGAGAAGAGGGAGGAGGGAGATAAAGGTGACCAGGAGGTGGAGAGGGGGACTCAAAAGGAGAGTTAGCAATCTAGCCAGTACAGCCTGGAACACCCACAGAGGTTCACGGAGTTACATAGAGAAGAGAAGAGGGAGGAAGGAGGTAGAGGTGACCAGGAGGAGAAGAAGGGGGTCAAAAGGAGAGACATAGATCTAGCCAGTAATCAACTCCCTAAGTGTACTATACAGCCTGGAATACCCAAAGACACAGAGTTGCATAGAGAAGACAAGGGGGAGGGAGGAGACAGGAGTGATCTAGGGGAGAAAAAGAAGAATCAAAAGGGGGAGAGGGTAATCAAGCCAGTAATCACACTTCTAAGTAAAAATGAGTACTGATGATTGGATTCTTAAAGGTATAATATTGATAACAAATACCAGAAAGCAAAGATTAAAGATCTAGAGGTTAGACTCTCAAAAATACAATATTAAAAAAAATCACAAAAATTATTTTTAAAAATATATGAAATTTGCTTTAAAAATAGAGTATTTTTCCTGCAAGGTAATAGTAGGTTATAAAAATGAAAATTAAAGGAGTAATAAAGGACTTAAACTTTTTAAAAAATTAAAAAATAAAAAAAGTGATAATAGCAAAAATATATCTAGGAATTTCTCTGAAGCTGTTGCGGGCAGTGTGGGGTCAGTTCAGTTTCAGATAATTCCTTGCTACAGCTTATACTTCTCAAGGTCTATAGGCTCCTTCCAATGTAGCCGGTGGTAACTACAGGGTTTTAATCTGTTGCACCTGTCAATTCCAAAGTGGTTCCCTTTTTTTTGGCTTTTGTTTGCAAGTCTCTTCAGTGTCTGTTTTCCACACTGACACAAGGGGGCGAAGGTGATCACTTATTCAGGCTCACTTGTTCAGTCGTGCTGTGGGGAGGGAGGAACACTGCAAACAAATACCACTAGCATGTGTGGGGAGTGCTCACAGTGTCTCGGTCACACTGGGTTTGCCCCTGCTCATGGCGTGTGTGCTTTCCCAGTCTACACTGCTCAGGCTCCAGATTGCTCTGCAGGGTAACTGTCTAAAGCGGGCCCTGGGTTTTGTGTGCTTCCCAGGTCTAAGCCACTCAGGTTTAGGTTCTCAGGTACTCCACAAATGTACAGACTCGGTTGGGTTTGCGTTTTGTGCCCTTCCCAGGTCTGAGCAGCTCAGGTGACCAGGTGCTTGGTGAGCACACTCTCCTCATGTGGGGTTGGGCATCTTATCACCTCTCCCATCCCATCTGTTTTGTTTCCTGGGTGCGCAGCAGGAGCGCCTGCTCAGGTGTTCCGAGTGTCTCCTCTGGAGAGCTGATCCCTGGCTGTGACCTTCCCAGCGGATGTCAACTGTCCAGGATCCCAGGAAGACTTAGTTAACAACTGGGAGCCAGCTCGCAGTCTAGTAGAGGATGCTGTCTGGCTCTGTCTGTGGCCCACCTGCCTCTCTGCTTCTGGCAGGGGATGGGCCAGTCTGCAGTCAGCTAGCTCTCCTCTAGTATTCGCTCAGTCCTTTGCTCTGTGAGTGGGCCCAGAAGTGCCTTAGGTTAGAGCTTTTCATGGGAAAGTTCTCTCTCTCTCTCTCTTCTTCTCTCTCTCTCTGGCTATCCCACTGTTTGGGCTGCTATCTCTTCTTAGCTCCCTTAGATTGTCCTCAGGGCATTCAGGCCCAGTCCCTACCCTAAGCAATGCAGCCCGCACCTCCTTGTTAAGCCCCAACTTGCTAGTGGCGGATGTGAGCATCTGGGCTACTTCTCTGCTGGGAGTTGCCATTAGCCATGTAATCTGTGGGTTTTATTTATTTATTTATTTTTTCTCCTGGTTATGTTGCCCTCTGAGATTCTAAAACTCCCCATAGACCCACTGGTGAGAGGGTTTCCTGGTGTTTGGAAACGTCTCCTCTTTTATCACTCCCTCCCCAGGATGGGACTCCATCCCTAACTCTATTGTCTCTCTTTTTATGTTTTATATTTTGTCCTATCTCCTCTTGAAGACAATGGGCTGCCTTTCTGGGTGCCTGGTGTCCTCTGCCAGAGTTCAGAAGTTGTTTTGTGGAATTTGCTCAGTGTTCAAATTATCTTTCAATGAATTTGTGGGGGGAAAAGTGGTCTCCCCATCCTATTCCTAGGACTGACCCCCTAACTCACATCTCTTTAACTCCACACTTCTCTGCATTGTAATTCCATTCAATTTCTATGTAATAAACAACTATTATTTGCAAAACAATGTGATGGTCAGGATATTATACCAGGATAGTATTGTGTTTTACTTCAAAATGTGGCTGAAATCCTGATTCATTATGTCTATGGCAACTTCTTTATCTGCTAATCTAAAAATAATGGCATATTTAGTTGTACTTATAAGATCTTAAATTCTATCACTTGAAAATCTTGGATCTTCAGTTAAGTATTGCTATCAACATATGCTACGTTTACATATAGTATATGCACTGAGGAGAGAAGATACATAATATAATAAAGCGCAATTGATTGAGGTATTTTGACTTTTATTTTCCATGTCAGAATCATGACACTCTTGTGAAAAAAAATTTTTAAATGTCAATAGGGCTCAGAAAGTAAAGCATAAGAATAAAGATGAACAATCATCTAACGTATTGAATTGTCTAGGATCTGCCCTGAGTAGTATAGCATCAACCCAAAAGGAAGAATATGAATAACAGATGTCCATTGAAGAGCAGTTCTTTGCTGAAAACAGACTTCTAAATGTAATAGAATCCATTAGAATATCTGATCCAATTTATCTCAAAGGATGGATATTTCAGAAAACTTCCTCTATGTACTGCTTTTCAGAAGAGTAAAGGCTATCCTTTGCAATGTTGGAATTTAGTGTTTTATGTAGGCTTTTTGGCATTGTCTTAATTATATATTCTTCTTCTTTTTTTAAATTTAATGTTACTGAAGCAGTAGTACAGGTTTATAGTGAAAGAAAATAATGAATGGTTTTAGAAAGTGCTAGGGATTAGAGAAAAAATTATATTAAAGAGGAAGCTGTCTATTTCAATAGAGCTTACCGCTTCAGTT
>SJYA01003353.1:263864-283365 GCA_006410615.1 Neotragus moschatus | reverse complement strand
ATAGACCAATATCATTGAAGAATATAGCTGCAGAAATCCTCAATGAAATAAATACTAGCACATTGAACTCATAAATACATTAAAAGGAACATACACCATAAACAAGTGAGATTTACTCCAGGGATGTAAGGATGTTTTGACATTCACAAACCAGTCAACATTATACACATTAACAAACTGAGGACTAAAAATCACATGATCATCTCAATAGATGAAGAAAAAGATTTTGACAAAGTTCAACACCCATTTAATGGTACAAGCTCTCAACAAAGTGGGTATAGAGGGAACATACCTTAACATAATAGAGGCCATACATGACAAGCTCACAGCTAAAATACTCAACAGTGAAAAGCTGAAAGCTTTTTCTCTGATATCAGGAACAAGATAATGATGGCTACTCTCACCACTTTTGTTCAACACAGTATTAACATCGGGAATCTTGGACATAGTAATCAGACAAGAAAAAGAAATAAAATGAATCCAAACTGGAAAGGAAGTAGTAAACCTGTCACTAGTTGCAGATATTATACATAGAAAACCCTAAAGACACTATCAATAAAATACTGGAAATCACCTATTAATTCAGAACAGTTACATGATATAAAGCCAATGTACAGAAATCTGTGGTGATTCTCTACACAAAGAGCAAACTATTAGAAAGAAAAATAAATGATCCCATTTGCAATCACATCTAAAAGAATAAAATACCTGTTAATAAACCTAACAAGGAAGGTAAAATACCCATGCTCAGAAACTATAAGACACTGATAAAAGAAATTGAAGATAACACCAAGGACAGATGTACCCATGTTCATGAATTGGAAGAATTAATATTGTTAAAATGACCATACAACCTAAGGCAAACTATGGATTCAATACAATGACTATCAAAATAACAATGACATTTTTCATAGAATTAGAACAAATAATTCTAAAACTTGTATGAAAACACAGAATACCACAAATAATCAAAACAATCTCAAGAAAGAAGTGCAAAACTGAAGGTATCATGCTCCCTGACTTCAAGCTATACTATAAAGCTACAGTCATCAAAACTGTATGTTATGGGCACAAAAACAGACATGTAGATCAATGGAACAAAATAGAAAGTGCAGAAATGGGCCTAAACTTATATGGACAATTAACCTATAATAAAGGAGGCTAGAATATTCAATGGGAAAACATTAGCCTCTTCAATAAATGGCGTTTGAAGAACTAAACAGCTACATTTAAAAGAATCAAACTGGACTACTCATACCATGTACAATACTAAGCTAAAAACTTAAATGTAAGACCTGAAACCATAAAATTTCTAGAAATAAGACATAGTATCCTCTGTCATAGGTCTTGGTAATTTTTTTTTTTTTTGGATATGTTTCCTCAGACAAGGGAAACAAGATAAAAAATTTTAAAATGAGACTACATCAAACTAAAATACTTTGCACAAGTAAGGAAGCTATCAACAAAATGAAGAGGCAACCTACTGAATGGAAGAAGATATTTGCATACAGTATATTTGACAAGGGGCTTACATTCAAAGTACATAAAAAACACATACAACTCAACATCAAAAATACAAACAACCCAATTAAAATAAGGGCAGAGGACCTGAAAAGACATTTTCCCAAAGAAGATATACAGATGGCCAATAGTAGCTAAGATAGTAAAGAATCTGCCTGCAATGTAGGAGACTTGGGTTTCATCCCTGGGTTGGGAAGATCCCCTGGAGAAGGGAATGGCAACTCACTCCAGTATTCTTGCCTGAAGAAACCAATGGACAGAGGAGCCTCGTGTGCTACTGTCCATGGGGTCGCAAAGAGTCAGACACGACTGAAAGACTAGCACACACACAATATACATAATGAAAAGATGCTCAACATCACTAATCATCAGATAAATGAAAATCAAAACCCCAACGAGGTATCAACTCACACTTGTCAGAAGGGCTATTATCAAAAAGACAACAAATAACAAGTGTTGGTGAGAAGGTGTGGAAAAGGGTAACCCTTGTGCACTGTTGATGGGAAAGTAAATTGGTGCCCCCAATATGAAAAACAGTGTGGAAATTCTTCAAAAAGTTAAAAATATAAATACCATGTGATATAGCAATTCTACTCTTGGATATATATCCAAACAAAACAAAAACCTGAAAAGATATGTACACCCTAATATTCACTGTAGTATAATTTACTATAGCCAAGCTATGGAAGTAATCAAAATGTCCATCAATACATGAGTAGATAAAGAAGATGTGGTATGTGTATGTGATAAGCTATTACTCAACCATAAAAAAGAATGTAATGGTGCAATTTGTGATGATTCAGATGGACATAGAGAATATTATGATAAGTAAAATAAGTCAGACAGAGAAAGATACATTCTGTATGATTTCACTTGTATGTGGGGCCTAAAAAAACAAATGAACATAAGTAAACATAAATAGATTCATAGATACAGAGAACAAACAAGTTATAAGAGGGAAAAGGGGTGAGGGGGTAAGGAGAAGAATAGGTGAGGGAGATTAAGAGACATGAATTTTCAGTTACAAAATCAGTGAGTAATGGTTATGAAATGTACCATGTGAAGAATATAGTCAATAATTATGCAAAATCTTTGTATGGTGACAGATGATAACTAGACTTACCATGGTAAGCATTTTGAAAAGTAAAGAAATATCAAATCACTATGTTATGTACCAGGAAATAATACAGTGTTGTTAGTCTATCATACTGCAAAAAGAAAAGAAACAACTTGTAGAAAAAAGGATCAGATTTGTGGTCACCAGAGATGGGGTTTGGGGAGAGGGGCATTGAATGAAGGTGGTCAAATGGTATAAACTTTCAGTAATAAGATAAATAAGAAATAAGGATGTAACCACGACTGAGTGACTGAACTGAACTGAACTGATACAACATGATAAATATAATTATCACTGCTATACATTATATATGAAAGTTGTTAAGGGAGTAAATCCTAAAAATTCTCATGAAAAGAGAAAAAATTTTAATTTCTTTAATATATCTACGTGAGATGACAGAGGGTTACTATTAATGAGCTTATTTTGATAATCATTTCATTACATATGTAAGTCAAATCATTATACTGTAAACCTAAATTTATACAGTGCTATATGTCAATTATATTTCAGTGAAACTAGAAGAAAATATTTTTTTTTAAAAATAATTTTCTAGGTTAGTTAACTAAAATATCCAGGTACAATCCCAACTCAGCAAAAACAAGCAAGCCTAGTGTCCAGAATGCAGTCTTGAAATATCATTTACCACTATCCAAAACAAGGGCTTCTTGGAGAAATGGTTGATTCCAGGTTAGGGTTTAAAAAAGTATGCAAAACAAACTGGAAATTCTTGTAATGATAGGTAGTAGGGAAGCTACCAAATATGAGTAGGTCAGATAGACTTAGGAACCAACTTTAAACGACTCCCACTGACCAAAAAGGGGATAACACAAACTTCTGTAATAACAGTTCCTGCAAAGGACTGAACCCCATTAAATATCTTTAAATCATGTGTTATACAAATTTTTTNCAAAACAAGGGCTTCTTGGAGAAATGGTTGATTCCAGGTTAGGGTTTAAAAAAGTATGCAAAACAAACTGGAAATTCTTGTAATGATAGGTAGTAGGGAAGCTACCAAATATGAGTAGGTCAGATAGACTTAGGAACCAACTTTAAACGACTCCCACTGACCAAAAAGGGGATAACACAAACTTCTGTAATAACAGTTCCTGCAAAGGACTGAACCCCATTAAATATCTTTAAATCATGTGTTATACAAATTTTTTTAATTTTTTAATATAAATTTATTTATTTTAATTGGGGGTAAATTACTTTACAATATTGTATTGGTTTGCCATACATCAACATGAGTCCGCCATAGGTATACATGTGTTCCTCATCCTGGACTCCCCTCCCACTTTCCTCCTCCCTCCCCATACCATCCCTCTGTGTCATCCCAGTGCACCAGCCCCAAGCATCCAGTATCATGCNGAAAAGATGCTCAACATCACTCATTATCAGAGAAATGCAAATCAAGACCACAATGAGGTACCATTTCACACCAGTCAGAATGGCTGCGATCCAAAAGTCAACAAGCAATAAATGCTGGAGAGGGTGTGGAGAAAAGGGAACCCTCTAACACTGTTGATGGGAATGCAAATTAGTACAGCCACTATGGAGAACAGTGTGGACACTCCTTAAAAAACTGGAAACAGAACTGCCTTATGACCCAGCAATCCTACTGCTGGGCATACACACTGAAGAGACCAGAATTGAAAGTTTTCCTACTTCTTATCTGTCTTTTGAGTCTCTGACAAAGCTAAGATATGGTGACTGACTCTCTTGCTGAAGAAACTATGAATAAATATATTTTATTATCATTTTTCTTGTCTTTATTTCCATAATAATAACAATAGATATCTTCTCACCCTTATGTTAAGCATAAACAAAAGCATTTTAAAACATCACCTGGCTTCCCAGGTGGCTCTAGTGGTAAAGAACCCACCTGCCAATGAGGGTGACATAAGAGACACAGCTTCGATCCTTGGGTTGGGAAGATCGCCTGGAGAAGGAAATAGCAACCCACTCCAGTATTCTTGCCTGAAGAATCCTATGGACAGAGGAATCTAGCTGGCTACAGTCCATAGGGTCACACAGAGTTGAACATGACTGAAGTGACTTAACATGAATATAGGAAATGTGTTTCCCCTGCCAAAATAAGCACCTTTGAGACAGACTGCTTCTCCTTAGACTTCTTTATTGTATAGAAAGTCTGAAGTTATTACTACTCTAGCTTTCTATAGAAAGATGTTTTATTCCCAAAGACAGTGCTTTGTGAAAAGTACAGACCACTCAATGTAAAGTTGAAAAGAAAGTTGGGGTGCTGAGCAGCTGACTAGGCTCATTCACGTGCTAAGTGACTTTTTCCATTCCACCAAATTTATAACATTGTTAAAGTATTTGTTTTAATTGAATTAAATATTACTACAGCACATGTGCTTCCCTGGTGGGTCAGTGGTAAAGAATCTGCCAGCAAAGCAGGAGACATATACTGGAGATGTGGGTTCAATCCCTGGTGGGTTACAGGGAGTTGCAAAAGAGTCTAATATGACTGAGTGACTGAGTACGCATGTACTACATGAAGTAATTAAAGGTACATTAGGTGGATTTATTTTATAACTAAGTGCTACAAATTGTATTCAAGTTAATATAATTACCAAGAAGGTGATCAAACTTATTCTGATGTCTAAAATTTAGGCCATTTGGAAAATTCAGTAAGATTTGGGAAATTTATGTTGCAAAGAAATTCTTAGAGCTCAGGTAAACAGAACTGAAACAGAGCAAATGCACTGTATAGGGTCTACTCTTGTGTCATTAAGTTTTAAATAATTATGCTAGACCTAAGAGAGTGTTACTCATGTTAACCTGCCCGACCCCACTGAACGACAAGCCAAAATCTAACAGTTTCCTTTTCTTGAGCATGATGACTCCTCCAGAAATGTAACTTAAATTGACCAACAGAACCTGTCTGCCCAACCAAAATTATACAACCAGGCTCCAAGATTTCTTTGTGCACCAAATAAGGGAATTAACCCTGTTATTAGCCAGTCAAATCAGATTTCCCCATTAGAGGTTCTTCACTCCTATGTGTCTCTGTCTATAAAACACCTTCTATTTGCAGAGCTCTTTGGAGTTCCCTTTTATTTTCTGAATTGGATGCTGCCTGATTCATGAACTGTGGTAGCCACACGTTCCAGGAAACAAACTCACTCAGAAGGACAATGTAGATAGTGGAGTGCAGTTTATTACACCAGTAGGCCCAAGGCAGAGTCTCCTCTTAGCCAAGGACCCCGACCAGCATTTGGGAAAATCTTTTATACCCATGTGTACATGTCTTAACCCACCACTCCAAATGACTTGAGACTTACATAAACCAAGGAAAATACAATCCCAATAACCCCATCATTCACATGCTGTGTGCTCACGTGTTCAGTCAAACAATTANCCAGTAGGCCCAAGGCAGAGTCTCCTCTTAGCCAAGGACCCCGACCAGCATTTGGGAAAATCTTTTATACCCATGTGTACATGTCTTAACCCACCACTCCAAATGACTTGAGACTTACATAAACCAAGGAAAATACAATCCCAATAACCCCATCATTCACATGCTGTGTGCTCACGTGTTCAGTCAAACAATTAGCCAATAATCAATAAACCTGAGGTTACACTCTGATAGATACAGAAAAATTTATGGCCTGTCTGGAGGAAGGGGTGATTAGTGTATGTTTTCTCTTAGGCAAAGAGTAACCTAGATATGATCTTCAAGGTTCCCCTGTCTGGAGGGGGTCTTATTCTTCTGTTGTTGTTTTCATAGGCACTAAACACAGAGTTCAGAGTCCATTGGAAAGGTGGCCGAGCATGATCAGCATGAACAGGCCTAAGATGGAGTCCAGGCCCTATGAATTCCTTCTTCAGAACCAGTGAATAAAGCTAATGAAATCTTAACATATTATTGTTGTATATTTCTTTTCATTATACTAAAAAATTTAATTCTCGTGTCTTTGTCACTGTTCAGTCACTCAGTCATGACCAACTCTGTGACCCCATGGACTGTAGCACACCAGGCTCCTCTGACCTCCATTATTTCCCAGAGTTTGCTCAGATTCATGAAGCTATGTCTCAGGTCAGAATTTTACTGCTTTCTATCAAAAGCCATTGCAAAACTGATGGAGTAGGAAGTATATTTTAGCATAATCTTTAGAATAAAAGATCAAGATTGAAATGCAATAAAAAATAGGAATTTGGGTAAGAATAGGTAATATTTTATTCATGTTTTTATAAATGGAATCATCACCCCAATCTGTCTGTATTGAGAGGTAGATATCTACAACAACTTTAGTTCTGATTTTTAAAGTGCCAAGTGAAAACAGAGACTTAATAGCTATATCTGTGTCAGACAGAAAATAACAATTTTTCCAATCTTGTTCTCAAATGAATGTAAGTTAAAAATAAACTCATAGAACATCTGATGAGTTTTCTGGCAGAGTTCTAAATCCTAGTGAGGGGAAGGTAAAACTGGACATTTGTTTCAGGCCATTTGGGGAGTTTAAATGATACTTGTACTTGGCTTTCTATATGACTGGGATCAAATTGCTGAAGAATTTTGTTTGAGCTAAGAAAATCAAAGATTGAGTAGTGGGATTTGCTTTTAATTATCCTATACCATTCTTTTAAAAATGTTTGCTTTTAAAAAGCCAGTTTGCTAAGACATGCTTTCTTCATTATTCAGCAGCATGAATTTAAGAGCTGCTTAAACTGAGATTGAGAGATGCAGCATGAAAACAATGGAAATAACAGGAGCTTTAAGTCAAATTGAACTAAACTGAATTCTCCTATGTGCCTTGGACAAGTTACTTAAGCAATTTCCTTTCAGTTTCTTCATTTGTTAAATGGAGAGAATACACTGCACTGCAAATTTATTGTATGCAAAACACCCAGTAAGGCAGCTGACATAATATGGACTTAAGAAAATACAGTCATTGTCATTAACTTTATTTTGTGTAGCTTGCCTTAAAGGTAAAACAGAGCCATCCAAGATAGTTAGATGACTTTAAATTATCCCAGCAAAAGGCAAATACTCTTCAAACTGCCCTCCATCACCCTAATCACCAGAATAAAACAAATCTCTATTTCTCAAATAACTTCCACAAGCAAAAACATTATACAAAGAATTCTTAAACTGGGAGAGGGTTGCAAGTAAACAGTATAATAGTTTCCTCTTTTCTTTGGGTAACTTTAAACTGCCTTTTAGTCTTCTCTGGTAACTCAGTGGTAAAGAATCCATCTGCAACGCAGGAGACACCAGTTCCATTCCTGAGTCAGGAAGATATCCCAGAGGAGGAAATGGCAACCCACTCCAGTATCCTTGCCTGGAAGATCCCATGGACTGACGAGCCTGGAAAGCTATAGCACAGGATGTAATAAAGAGTCAAACATCACTAAATGGCTAAAACAACAAACTGCCTTTTCTCCTGTGGACAGTGAGAATTGTGGATTTAAGTTTTGTTCAGTGACCTTACTGAGGATTATAGCCCAGGAAACAGCAGTGGCTCTGAAGTGACTTCTCCAAAGTGGTAGGGAACAAGCCAGCACATATACAATTTTGGCAAAAGAACTTGTGCAGTTAAGCATACATTTTGGTAAAAAGTTACAGCTAGTTACAAGGATCGGATATCTCAGTTAATGATTCTACTCCTTTTCTATATATAGGAAGATACATGAATTTGGGTCCATTAAATTTTGCTCCTGGGATATCTCTAAATATCTAAGGAGTCTGTTTTCCAGTCATGAATTCCTTTCAGGGTATACTTTCATTCAGTGATGGCAGTGGCTAATGGCATCATATTTATAGAACTGGATAGTGGGCAAAACTGTTTTATTCTCCCTTGCTACTCACAGACTGGTCTTCTCTGATTCTGAAAACCTATAGATGGATCAATTCAGTTCAGTTCTATCCCTCAGTCATGTCTAACTCTTTGCAATCCCATGGACTGAAGCACGCCAGGCTTCCCTGTCCATCGCCAACTCCCGGAGCTTACTCAAACTCATGTCCATTGAGTCGCTGATGCCATCCAACCATCTCATCCTCTGTCATCCCCTTCTCCTCCTGCCCTCAATCTTTCCGAGCATCAAGGTCTTTACCAATGAGTCAGTTCTTGGCATCACGTGGCCAAAGTATTGGAGTTTCAGCTTTAGCATCAGTCCTTCCAATGAATATTCAGGACTGATTTCCTTTAGGATGGAATGGTTGGATCTCCTTTCAGTCCAAGGGACTCTTAAAAGTCTTCACCAACACCACAGTTCAAAAGCATCAATTACTCGGCATTCAGCTTTCTTTATAGTCCAACTCTCACATCCATACACGACTACAGGAAAAATCATAGCTTTGACTAGACGGACCTTTCTCAGCAAAATGTCTCTGCTTTTTAATATGCTGTCTAGGTTGGTCATAGCTTTTCTTCCAAGGGGCAAGCATCTTTTAATTTCATGGCTGCAGTCACCATCTGCAGTGATTTTAGAGCCCCCCAAAACAGTCTCTCACTGTTTCCATTGTTACCGTAGACTCCAATCAATTCCATAGACCGATCATGAGCAGTTTATATATTTCAATGCACATTCCTAGCAACATACTAGAAATATTGACTTTCACTATTTAATAAAATAATGTGTCTAATCATATTTACTAATACACACAAGATATTCATCCATTGTGTTGAAATAAATACCTGTAACTAGGAAAAACAGTGAACTATGGAGTCTCAACTAGGAAAAACCATAGATTATTTTTTTGGAGGCAAATAATGGGTATAGCTCAAATATATCAACTGTTTAAGTTTATCCCTTACCTCTAAAAATTGAGCCATCCTACATTAGAATCTGACACATGTTCATGATAACATTCTTAATGAGCATTTCCAGAGCTTAATAAACTCTGAATCTGCATTATAAAAAAGTAACAATAAAATATGATTTAGTAAAATATTTCTTTAGGTGGTTGGAAGATAAGACGATTCAAATTTTTGAGCATGCTACAATTATTTTCTAGAATTTCTAATGTGAAAATAAAAACCATTCTTTTTAAAAGGCACATGTGGTACCTCAAAGGTATTAATTATCTTAAATTTGCAAGAATTAAGAACACAGTTAGATGCCAAGTTAGTATCAGGTGCTTCAAACTATCTGTCATATTGCTAACAAAAGAACTATTTTTATGATACACATTTTTTTGCTTCTGCAAAGTTGTGCCATTCAACAAAGGAAAAGAATCTAACAAACTTTCCTAAATTTATATAGTTAGTACTGAAGAAGTATGAGAAGAAATCTCATCCTTAATTTTGGCATATTTAAAATAATTAAACCATATCTGGTAAAATTTCTTTGCTTCTTGTTTCAGGTTTTACTTTTCCAGGGAGGTTATATAAGCTTGGCTACCTACTGTTTGTTATATCTTGTAGCTTTTCAGTTCTTAGAATTATAGAGTTATTTATCTTCTAATAATAATAATTTTTAAAAGCCCATTCAGTGTAAGGACTTGTAAGATAAGTGAAAGGTGAAAGTTTAAAGGTATCCTNGAAATTTTATTATTTTATCATTTCAAATGTCTTGACTTTAGTCTTCACTTGGTCTTAAGTTCCTTTTTAATGTCTACTTTTCTAACTTAGATATGTAAGATTTCCCATTTTATTCTTTGTTTAGATTAACTCATATTTTATTTTAATAATATCTCATTTTCTTTTCATTTTACTGTATTAATTTATCCCCATTATGATTTTATTTTATTTTTTTCCATGGTTCTCTTTTTTAATAATTGGAGGCTAATTAAGAGAAAGTGGGAATATAGAAGTAGGATTCATAGCCCACATGATAGATAGGAAATATTTTTCTCTTTTCCTCTAAACTCCTTTGGCAAATATTTTTCTTGCTTCCAGAATGAACAATCTAAGCTTTTGAAGATTACTTATCAAAAATTTCACCAAGGTTTATAGACACCCACAAGTTAACCTTCTCTAGGAAAATTACTTTTCTCTCTGTACATATAGCAATGGAGCAGTACTATGTACTTAAATTTTCAAACCATCTAGGCTTTATATGAGGAATATGTTACAACAAGATGCATGGTCTCCAATTTATTTATTCCTTAAACAAATGTGAGCTCAGGCCTAACCTTTAAAAGAAAATATATGGTGTTAAATGTCAAACAGATATTTATGAAACATAGTAATACATTGGCCTGCTTCTAATATATTTCCAGTTTGGTTAATCTCACTTCTCATCAGGGTCATAGCAAAGGAGATATTCAAAATATTTAACAAGTAGTACAGCACAGGCATCAATAAATCAGGCTTGGGTACTGGACTACTGGGAAAAGCAGCCATATGAAACAGTTAATGTACCTTTACTAGTGTGTACAGGGTCCCCTAAACCCTACATCCTCCTTGTATGGATAAAGGAAAAACTGGCCTAGAAATTTGGGGTAGGAGGAAATATAATCTCCATCTTTGCTGAAAGCTCTATTAATTTATGGCTTCCCAGGTGGCTCAGTGGTAGAAGAATCTGCCTTCTAATGCAGGAGACGGGTTTTTTTTTTTTTTTTTCCTGGATTGGGATGATCCCCTGAGGAGGAATGGTAACCCATTCCAGTAATCCCATGGACAGAGGAGTCTGGTGGGCTATAGTTCATGGGGTTGCAAAGACATGGCTTAGTATGAGCACACATACTATTACTAGACAATGTGAGTTAATCTAGAATCTGGTCAACTGGAAGAAAGAAAGACTTGTTTCTACAATGATGCAATATTGGACATATCTTTAAGAAATGTTTTAGGATGACAGAAGAGAATTTAGACCTGTCTTTTCAAATCTTTAAATTCTTTAAGGAAGAAGATTTTGTCTCAGAAATATTGGAGTCCATGAAGAGTCATAACAGCAATGTCTTAAGATATTAAGAATATTTTATGAAAGCCCTAATTCAACTATTAATCATACTGAGTAATCATACCTCCTATTCAGCATCACAAAATACCATCTTCTATGTGAATACCGTCTTTTCATGAAGACTATAAGTGAGAATATCTGACAATCATTTATGTAAGTAAGAAGCTCTGAAAAATCTTTCTTGTCTGGACTTTTTCTAGAAAGCTCACTCTCTGCTCACTTTCTAGAACTGTGATGAGCACTAATGAGTCCTCCAACTTTTCAGTTTTAGATTGTAACACATGTAATTTTTATGAATCTCTTTAAATAATATTTTGGGATTATAATGAGAAATAAATAGTAAATTATTTAAGCCACTCTTCCATAATATATTATGTACAAAATTAAAAACACAGTCATTCTTAATTTGAATGTTATCAGGGAAGAGTAAATTCCCTCAGCTAGCCCTCTTGAGTTTTTGTAGCTGGAATAAGACAGATTAACAAGAGAATAAGAAACAACTTTTAATTCATGCATATGAAGGTCTCATGGAAATGGGACCTAAGTGGTGAACACAAGAAGCTTTTTTATATTTTAGACAAAAAAACAACAAAGTTGAAAGGAAATGACAGGCCAAAGAAACTTAGGTTTAGGGTGCTCAATTAGTGAAGACTCTAAACAGAATCTGAACTAGGGGTAATAAAGAAGTAACAAGCTTCGTTTACATAGGTGTCAAGTCACCAATTTTCTATTTTTGGCGATAAGGACATCCTTCTACCACCAGAGGTAGGGAGTTTGCCCTTCACACAAGAGATTTATTTCTTGCTTTCAGGGTGACAGAAAAGAGGGTCACAGTGTCCCCTCTTGTCTTGGCTGTTTCTTGAATTCAGTTCAGCCTCTCAGTCGTGTCCAACTCTTTGCTACCCGACGGACTGCAGCATGCCAAGCTTCCCTGTCCATCACCAGCTCCCAGAGCCTGCTCAAACTCAGGTCGATCGAGTCGGTGATGTCATCCAATCATCTCATCCTCTGTCATCCCCTTCTGCTCCTGCCTTCAATCTTTCCCAGCATCAGGGCCTTTTCAAATGAGTCAGTTTTTTGCATCAGTTGGCCAAACTATTGGAGTTTCAGCTTCAGCATCTGTCCTTCCAATGAATATTCAGTACTGATCTCCTTTAGGATGGACTGGTTGGATCTCCTTGCAGTCCAAGGGACTCTCAAGAGTCCTCTACAACACCACAGTTCAAAAGCATCAATTATTCAGCACTCAGCTTCCTTTATAGTCCAACTCTCACATCTATACATGACTACAGGAAAAATCATAACTCTGAATAGACAGATCTTTGTCAGCAAAGTAATGTCTCTGCTTTTTAACATGCTGTCTAGTTTTGTCATAGTTTTTCTTACAAGGAGCAAGTGTCTTAATTTCATGGCTGCAGTCACCATCTGCAATGATTATGGAGCCCAAGAAAATAAAATCTGCCACTATTTCCCTGTCTATTTACCATGATCTTAGTTTTTGCAATGTTGAATTTTAAGCTAGTTTTTTCATTCTCCCCTTTCACTTTCATCAAGAGGCTCTTTAGTTCCTCTTTGCTTTCTGCCATCAGGGTGGTATCACCTGCATATTTGAGGTTATTGATATTTCTCCCAGCCATCTTGATTTCAGATTATGCTTCATCCAGCCTGGCATTTTGAATGATGTACTCTGCATAGACGTTAAAAAAGCAGGGTGACAATATACAGCCTTGAAGTACTCCTTTCCCTATTTGGAACAAGTTCATTGTTCCGTGTCCAGTTCTAACAGTTGCTTCTTGACCTGCATACAGATTTCTCAGGAGGCAGGTCAGGTGGTCTGGTATTCCCATCTCTTGAAGAGTTTTCCACAGTTTATTGTGATCCACAGAGTCAACGACTTTGGCAGGAGTCAGTAAAGCAGAAGTAGATATTTTTCTGGAACTCTCTTGCTTTTTCTAAATGCTGAGCCCTATTGTTAGAAGGGGGAAAGGGAGGAACATTTTGTATTTAGCTGTATACTTTGGGGGCCCAGGAAGGTGCTCACCATTTTCCCTATTTTTAATATATTATGGAGCTACTTCAACTACAGAATATTCTGGCATGGGTTTAGCAACATTTACATTAAAATGTACTTCAATGAAAGTGTTAGAGAAGGAACTAGAGAAGCCTATACTCTGAGCTTACTTAGAAATATCCCAGAGTTACTTTTGCTTGTTAAAGAATCTTAAATTACTTATGTAAGGTTAATATTATATTAAGGAGTCAAAGGATAAGAACACTGGTTTTGCATTTAGCAGTTTCACAGAATATCTTAAGCTGGAGAGACATATGGATTTCTACTGAAATATAACATTCTTTATCTCCAAAATAAAATGTCTCAGGTAGAAATAACCCTGAAATTAAGCATTCAATAGTTCTAAATTAATTAAATGAAATGGATTTCAGTGTCCCCATTGCTTTAGATCTCCAGTTGTATGTATGGTATATAATTTTAAAAACTGAGAATGTACNTATTTCCTACTGCTGTTTTTCATGGAGGAAATATTTTAATATTTATTTATTTATTTGGCTGTACTGGGTCTTAGTTGTAGCACATGGGATCTAGTTCCCTGACCAAAAATCAAACACAAGCCCCCTGCATTGGGAGGGGGGAGTACTAGCCACTGGACCAGCAGGGAAATTCCCTTCAGGGATGACTTTGACATTATTATATCCATGTTTTCGATAGATGTGTATAAGAGACAGGTAGAGATTAATGTTCAAAGTCAGACATTTTATTTGCTGAATGCTATGCTAGTCATGTTAAAAGCTGACTCATTTGAAAAGACCCTGATGCTGGAAAAGATTGAGGGCAAGAAGAGAAGATGAGATGAACAGATTGAGATGGTTGGATGACATCACCGATTCAATGGACTTGAGTTTGAGCAAATTCTGGGAGATAGTGAAGGACAGGGAAACCTAGCATGCTGCAGTCTATGGGGTCACAAAGAGTCAGATGGGACTGAGCAACTGAACAACAATAGTACTAGTTAGACTTGGGTAGAATCTGAAAGTGTACTAGGAATTACATACAAAAGAATTAACACTCCTTAGAAAGGTAACCCTTTCTGAACTTCAGCATGCTACAAAAGAAGAACAATGCATCCTGATTTCTAAGGTCTGTTGTCTTCTAACACACAATATTTCTATGATCTTACATATGAAGTTTTCAGAAGATAAAAAGAATATGAGTTGTAGTCCATAAGCTGTTTAGACTTTGAAACATCTTTTTTTTTTTTTTTTTTTGCTTGCTGCTGCTGCTAAGTCGCTTCAGTCGTGTCCAACTCTGTGTGACTCCATAGACGGCAGCCCACCAGGCTCTCCGTCCCTGGGATTTTCCAGGAAAGAACACTGGAGTGGGTTGCCATTTCCTTCTCCAATGGATGAAAGTAAACAGTGAAAGTGAAGTCGCTCAGTCATGTCTGACTCTTTGCGACCCCATGGGCTGCAGCCTACCAGGCTCCTGAGTACAAGGGATTTTCCAGGCAAGGGTATTGGAGTGGGTTACCATTGCCTTCTCCGTGTTTTGGCTTAGGAGAAGACAAAGTTACATGAACCCAATTTATGGAGAAAGGAAACAGTCTGGAATGTCCACTATTAATATTTTAATTGGGTTTAGTCATTGAATGTTTCTGTACATTAGGTGAAAGAGATAATAAAATAAATACTTAATGAACATGGGTTTGTTTGTTTTTTTATCCAGATTAGTTTGTCAAATTAGTCTGAAACACCTTTTACTAGAGATTTAATAGGATGGAACTTCAGGGGGATGAGATATTCTAGAACATTGTCCTCAAATGTGACAGTCACATCATAGCCAATTGATCACCTTTTTTGTTTCCCTCATGGAAAGTCACTTTATTTTGAATTCAGCAGTGTGTACACATCAGTCCCAAACTCCTAATCTATCCATTCCCCCATCCTTCCCCCTGGTAACCATCTTGCTAAACATACAGATTCCTAGGCCCCAGTGTGAAAGATTTTATTTCATTATCTCAGAGGTAAGACCTGAGACTTTGTAGTTTAGTTGGTAATGGAGGTGACTCTGATATGGCCAATATATTGACTACCCATGAATACCACTGATAGAGAGCCTGAGTGGGGTGACAAAGTACAAGGCCTTGACTTCTAACAGCTAGATTGAGGGCACTAGGTATCCACTGAATAGATGGAAAGAAAAGAGAGCCTGTGAGTAGACTTTTAAAAAAAATTTACAGTATCTCTTCAGGCACAGTTGAGACAATGTATTGGCATGGAAATAGAAATGAGTTACCCTTATTTCCTACTGCTGTTTTTCATGGAGGAAATATTTTAATATTTATTTATTTATTTGGCTGTACTGGGTCTTAGTTGTAGCACATGGGATCTAGTTCCCTGACCAAAAATCAAACACAAGCCCCCTGCATTGGGAGGGGGGAGTACTAGCCACTGGACCAGCAGGGAAATTCCCTTCAGGTATGACTTTGACATTATTATATCCATGTTTTCGATTACCATAAAATTAAGGAGGTAAAAAAATCTATGATAAATTCTTCTCTGAAATCCTATAAAAATAAGAGTTACAGCAAACATCTTAAAATAATCATGATGTGTCAAACACAATTTAAACTGCTTCTTGTGAATTAATGTAGTTCATCTTGCAACAATCATATAAGTCCTAAAAACATTTTCACACCTTATGACTTTGTATCATGCTTTACTGAAACAATAGGAATCTTTAGTCAGTAAACCCCTTACATTCCCACAATTATCTTTATGTGCTGCTGCTGCTAAGTTGCTTCTGTCGTGTCCGATTTTGTGTGACCCCATAGTCGGCAGCTCACCAGGCTGTTCTGTCCACAGGATTCTCTAGGCAAACCCACCCACATTTGCACCAATGGCTCTTATTTCTATCCTGCTACAATGGAGAAATTATTGCTCCTATGAAAAAATCTATCTCTCTGTCTATGTTTGTCTATGCACCAAAAATAAATTTCTTCATTTTTGTTCTGGATCACATACCCTCTGACCTTCTCAAGGAGGTTACTCCTTTATTTGTGACCCCTCTTATGCATCATTAACTTCTTTATCTCTACATTTTCTGGAGTCTGATATCATAAAATGAATTTTCTGATCACATACCTAGCCAGCACCCTTTTTTTTTTTTCTGCTCTGTTTTTTTTACAATCAAGCTTCTTAAAACAGATATTACAAATTCTGTGAGCACTCTATGCATTCTTTTATGCCCTGCTATCTGGCTTCTGTTCTTTCTACTGAATTTCTCCTATCAAAGTTGCCAACCACCTCTAGGTTGCAAAACACAATGGACATTTTTCTTCTCTCTTTCTTCACTTCCCATTCCTTCACAGTCTTCTTTGATGATTCTTCCTCCTACACTATGTGGGAGGATATCCAAGAGTTATGTCTTCAGTCTTTGGCTGTTCTATCTGGACATTGCTTTCATAGATGATAGGGTCTATTTCCTTAGTCTTATGGTTTCCATATTACACAAGAGGAAATTGAGGTTCAGAAAAAAAAAGTAACTTTCCCTAGGTCATACAAGTATATAATCCCTTCAGAACACATTCATTTTTCTCCAGAGTTTATGCTCAGTTATATGCTTAAAGCATATGCTTTAAAGTTATAAGCTTTAAATCAGAATTGATTTGGACAGAAAAGCATGGGATCTACAGTCATATCTGGCAATTGTTTAAACCAGATCTCTAGCATTGACTGTTATGTGACTATGAGTTAATTATGTAATCCCTCGATGCCTTAGATTCATCATTTGTAAGGATAATAGTAGCACCTACTTCATAAGATAATTGTATTAAATGAGTTAATACATATAAAGCTTTTAGAATGGTGCTGCCACATAATAACCTCTTAAAAATAGTAAGGTATTACATTATTAGCAGATTTATATAGTTTTCTAATTGTTTTTTTTTTTTTTTTATGAGTCTACTATCTATCCTGGACTATGTTGCAAATATCTTAAGGACAGGGACAATATCTAATATTTTAATAGATCCTGATACCCCACTACCACAACGCCTAGTATAAAAGAAGTCACATGGAAAATTCAATAAACACATGAGAGGGAAGAACAGAGTTATAGCTCCTTCAAAGTCACATTCATGGGTCATTATCATTGGACAGGTCTGATGTTTCCCTGGAAGGTGTCACATGAAAAGCTTGTCCTCATTTGACCTGACTCAAAAAAAAAAAAAAAAGAAAAGCCTCTCCACAAGGATTTGCTGAAAATAATTATTAAAAGTGTTTCAACTACATGATTTCCAAGGCATTGGTCAACGGTAGGGGCAAACAATGAAATAATCAAATATTTTAGAAGGAAAGATGAGGAAAGAAATGTTCATAAGGACTTTGAAAAGTTCCCATATATTCCTGGAAATCTAGAAAGTACCATGTATGTCCAGGGCTGTGAAAAGAGCTAGAATTATGAAGCTACTCAACAAAAAGTCTTGAAAAGACTTTAAGCTCTTACTGTTGGATGACCTAAAAGCTCTGTGCAGCCTTAAACTGGAAGTTCAGCTCAGTTCAGTTGAGTTGCTCAGTCGTGTCCAACTAGAAGATCTTGTGGGTCTTCATAGAATTGTTCAACTTCAGCTTCTTCAGCATTACTGGTCGGGGCATAGACTTTGATTACCGTGATACTGAATGGTTTGCCTTGGAAATGAACAGAGATCATTCTATCATTTTTGAGATTGCATTCAAATTTATATTTCATATTCTTTTGTTTACTATGAGGGCTACTCCATTTCATCTAAGGGATTCCTTCCCACAGTAGTAGATATAATGGTCGCCTGAGTTAAATTCGCCCATTCCATTCCATTTTAATTCCCTGATTCCTAAAATGTCGATGTTCACTCTTGCCATCTCCTATTTGACCACTTCCAATTTGCTTTGATTCATGGACCTAACATTCCAGGTTCCTATGCAATATTGCTCTTTACAGCATCGGACCTTGCTTCTATCACTAGTCACACCCACAACTGGGTGTTGTTTTCACTTTGGCTCTATCACTTCATTCTTTCTGGAGTTCTTTCTCCACTGATCTCCAGTAGCATTGGGCACCTACTGACCTGGGGAGTTCCTCTTTCAGTATCTGCTGGGGTNTTTTCGGGTTCCTGTGTAATATTGCTCTTTACAGCATCAGACTTTACTTCCATCACCAGTCACATCCACAACTGGGTGTTGTTTTTGCTTTGGCTCTGTCCCTTCATTCTTTCTGGAGTTAGTTCTCCATTGATCTCCAGTAGCATATTGGGCACCCAGAGACCTGGAGATTTCATCTTTCAGTGTCATATATTTTTGCCTTTTCATACTGTGTATGAGGTTTTCAAGACAAGAATATTGATGTGGTTTGCTATTCCCTTCTCCAGTGGACATTTTGTCAGAACTCTCCACCATGATCCTTCCATCTTGGGTGGCCCTACACGACATGGCTCATAGTTTCACTGAGCTAGACAAGGCTGTGGTCCACGTGATCAGTTTGGTCAGTTTTCTGTGATTTTGTTTTTTATTCTGTCTGCCCTCTGATGGATAAGGATAAGAGGCTTATGGGAGCTTCCTGATGGGAGAAAGTGACTGAGGGGGAAACTAGTTCTGATGGGATGGACCATGCTCAGTAAATCTTTAATTCAATTTGCTATTGATGGATTGGTCTGTGTTCCCTCCCTGTTGTTTGACCTGAGGCCAAACTATGGTGGATGTAATGAAGATAATGGCGACCTCCTTAAAAGGTCACATGCACGCACTGCAGTGTCCCCAATCCTGCAGCAGGCCATCATCAACCCAAGCCTCTGCCAGAGACTCCTGGAAAAATCATGGGCAAGTCTGGATCAGTCCCTTTTGGGGTCACTGCTCCTTTCTCCTGGGTCCTGGTGCACACATGGTTTTGTTTGTGCCCTCCAAGTGTCTGTTTCTCAGTCCTGTATAACTTCTAGCGGCTTTATG
>SJYA01003353.1:241279-253997 GCA_006410615.1 Neotragus moschatus | reverse complement strand
GAACACTTGCAACATTCTAAATCAACAACTCCACTATGATTATTTGACTTTAAATATATAGAATTAAACTAATACTTAAACAGTTTTTCAACAAGAGTTAAAATAATTAACCTTCCTTTAAAGATATTCACTCATAATTTCAATTTCTTTATCACACTGGTCAATTTCAGACAGTAAATCCCATGTTAATTTCTAGTGTCAGGGACACCTCATCATAATAAAGGAATATGCTCTGATACACCATTATGTGCTCACAACCAATACACGGATCTGTAGTATACCTAAATATATGGTAAAATGTGTGCTTTAAAACAAAATTTAAATAAACTCCTCAATATAAAATATCTATTGTAATCTATACTTGTCATTTGATTGCTTTATGGAATGAATAATTTGAATAATGTTTATCTGCCAGAATCTTTGCTTCAGAACAGTTCTGTACTTGAGGACTAAGAAAATAGAACAACATAAAACAGATCCCATGATGACAGGATAGGGAGTGCTGGAAATAAATGAGCCATGCTAAGCCCAGTGATATTCATCTGCAACAGAAAATGTTAATAGCTAATGGTTGTGATTTGAACTTATCATTGATTTTCATTTCTTTGCCATAAATTGCCCACATGCTATTAGCAGCAGGCCAAGCTGGTTGCTACAATGCTCTTCTCCAAAGCCTATAAATTATAAGCTTTAAATCAAAAAGTGCTCCAGTGGCTCTTGAAGGTTATACTGCTCTAGTTCTGTTGATGAGCTGAACTTTCTAAGACCATGAAGCATCTTCAGGTTAAACTCAGTGAGAACAATGAAGACAATGTTCAACATTTTTGTTATCTAACTCTGCTTTAGGTACTAATGTTTATTGATAGCATCAATATAGAAATTCTGAGCTGACCCTACTAGATAGCACAGGTGTAATAAGAAATTAACTTTTCTCCAACTATTCCACTAAACTTGAAATAGAAGGCATCAGAAGCACTCTCAAAGAAAGTCTTAACTGTAATACTTATTATATTTTGATCCACTTGGTTGTTTGGTTTTCTAATTGCATAAGTTCATAATGGCAAACAAACTGTGAACTGAAATAGATATTATAGTTGAGCACATTTTCTTAGTAAACATATACTCTTCCAGAATAGAAAATGATTTTCAGTTAATCTAGATGGAATAGAATTTCGATAAAATATTTTACTGACCATCAAGATGAGAAAAAGCAAGAATGAGTTAGTTAGAATGATTTTGATAGCACAATCCAAAAGAACTGAAGGAGATAATAAACAATCCTAGGTTTTGCAAATTTTAAATGTTCATTTACCTTAGAGGGGACGTAGGAGATACTTTATGGGAAGTTTTTGTAGTCCAAGTATCAGGTAATTTCTGAGACACAATGTGGCAATTAGCTTTCAATATGATCCCACCTTCTGGTATCCTTGCTCCCTTTCTCCAGTGGTCTTTTGGATCTCTGCTATATTGTGAGTAGTCCTATGGGGAGGTCCATGAGTAGAGACAGTAATCAATTAATGTCTTTGGTTAATGCAACCATGTTATAAGCTTAGAAGTAGATTCTCCATTCCTTGAGATGACTATAATCCCATGAAAGACTCTGAGCTAAAACAACTCAGCTAAGCTGCTCCCAAATTCCTAACCCTCAGGAAGTATTATGATAATACATACTTGCTTTAATAAACTGTCTAGTTTTGGGGCAATGTGCTACGCAGCAATGGATGACTGAAACACTCCATATATCATTTTTTACATACTATATTTCAAGATACATTATAACATGTAGAACTCTGAATGGAGAAATATATGACATTTCAAACATTGTACATTATCCCAGAAAAGATAGACTGCTTTAAGAGTCTGAATCTTCAAAATAAAAAGTCAGTTTCTTTTTACTGGATGGTCTTTGAGAAGATTGTCTATGTTCAATAAAGTAGTAATTATCTCATTTCATAGAAGTCTTGATAGAAGGTTCATCTCATGGATTTTCTTGGATAAAGAGCAGTTTAGAAATAACTGTCTTGCTGTCAGTAAAAGTTACTTGATATATTTACAATGATGCAATCGATGGCAAGGTTTAAGAGTGATAAAAGTGATAACTGAAAGTTTTAAAAAGCGATTATCAGGTGTTAGGCCATGAAAATATTTTTTTAATTTATAAATCCATTCCCAAATAGATTTTTAAAACAGAGCCCTTATAGAGCATTTGGGTAAAAGCAGTGAATGGGTAGTTCAGATCTTCAGTAGATAGGAGAAAATATTTCCTTGCTGCAGTACTGTAAACCGTTACCTGAGAACCTGACAATATTTTGAAAATCACTCTTTAAAAGTACATGCTTACCTAGAACTATATGTTTAGACTGCAAAGTTTAATTCTTATAATCAGTAGTTTGGCTATATATACAAGAACAGATTTTTTTTTTTTTTAGCTCAATTGCTTAACACTATTATTTCTCATTTTTAAAATATTTTCTATCCCTTAGAGTCAGGAATCATATGCAACTTCTTCCTGATTGCTGACATCACCTATCACTGGTAAATTAGGTACAATTACATGCTAATATAGTAGGCAATTTTGAAAGCACTTTTATTTCTGTCACTCCAGGTATATGCAAATGTAAATGATTAGATTTTTATTATGATATTAGCAAAGCTACAGTTTTTCCAGTAGTCATGTATGAATGTGAGAGCTGGACTATAAAGAAAGCTGAGCACCGAATAGTTGACGCTTTTAAACTGTGGTGTTGCAGAAGAATTTTGAGAGTCCCTTGGACTGCAAGGAGATCCAACCAGTCAATCCTAAAGGAAAGCAGTCCTGAATATTCATTGGAAGAATTGATGCTAAAGCTGAAGCTCCAATACTTTGGCCACCTGATGTGAAGAACTGACTCACTGGAAAAGAACCTGATGCTGAGAAACACTGAGGGTAGGAGGAGAAGGAGACAATAGAGGATGAGATGGTTGGATGGCATCACTGACTCTATGGACTGGAGTTTGAGTAAACTCCAAAAGTTGGTGATGTACAAGGAACCCTGGTGTGCTGCAGTCCATGGGGTCACAAAGGTCGGACATGACTGAATGACTGAACTGAACCTATCTGCTTTAAAGATATTATAATAGGGCTGCTCATTTAACACATATAATCTTTATCGAGCTGTTTTCTAAGCACTTGTTACCATTCAAAATCCTATGACTTTGGTATTAGTGTTATCTCCATTTAACTGATGGGGAGGTAAGGGATAGAGATCTTCAGTAACTTGCCCTGGGTCACAGAACTAGTAAGTGATGGAGTTGATTCCAGATGCTCTGGCTTCATAGACAGTTTGCTTGTCCATTAGATAGCATTCCCTAAGGAGAAGTTAATCCGCAGTTCCCAGTCAGCCGCAGCATACTCCAGAGCTTAGACTTAAAATGCAGTTTAGGTATTTTCCTTCCACTCAGAAGTATTCCTTTGCCTCCCTCAAACCACCTTCTGTTCTACTCCCATAAAATGAGTGTATCTCTGCCATTGCATATATCTTTCTATATCTGAATTGCTTGTTTATGAGTCATTATAGACAGTGAGATCTTTGAAGACAAAAAGCATGTTTTATTTATCTTTACATTACCAGAGTTTTGTTTAGCATAGGGTCTGACACTCTGTAGGTATGTAGTGTTTGGTGAACAAAGCCGACCTGAATGCTACTGTATATGTCATGAAAAATTACTATTACCACACTCAATATGTAAAACAATGATCTATTAAATGCTTATGATATGCAAGACACTATGCTATACATCTTATACACGTATTACTCCATTTTATTCTTACAATAGTACGTGTAAGGCAAATATAGCTATCATGATTTTACTCAAAGAGACTGAGGCTCAAAAAGATTAAGTGATTTGTTTGCCTAAGGTTACAGCTATTAAGTGGTAGACTCAGTTCCCCTAAACTCTAGTCAATAGGTCTCATAAAGCCTATACTCTTTACCTACCTAGTAAGCTGATTCCAAGAGGCAAATTTGATGGGAATTTTCCCCTGATTCCTGACTCTAAATTGCTGAAAATCCAAAGTTATATCCACACTTATGGATACTTATGGATACCTTAACAACTAAGAAATTGAGGCTAGGCAGAGAAATTGAGGCTACGTTCAAATGGAGGAGTAGGTCCAGAGAGGCATATATTGAAGCCATTAGAGCAGTGCATATATGGACCTTCAGAGCTTTGAAATACACTTATGGGTAAATTAATAGCCCCCTTCTGAATCCAGTTTTTGACCCTTTCTCTTCATCACAATTATAGGTAATGTGTACTCATTCCTGTTAAGGACAGGAAAACTTACATTTCATCTACAGTAAATCAAAGGGAGAAAAGTAATTTACTTAAGATGCTGTTTGAATTGCAGGTACCAGGGAAACATATTTTGTGTTTGACATTCATCAGGAAACATGAATATAATGAAAGATTTGAACTAGCCATTTTCCATACTTAGAGCTAAGGAAGATGTATTTAAAACCTTATAAAATATGATTATACATAAGTTTTCTGTGCATATATTTTACACAGAATAGACATGCATTAGTATCAATACTGAAAAATAATGTAAATCTCCTAAAAATAACCCTATGAAACTGAAGCTTACTTGATTAAATGTTGCCAAATATTTAACATAGCTTTAATTGAATTTTACATCACACAGAAAGAAATGAGTAAAGAAAATCACATTCTTAGTAAAATTTCAAAAGTCAATAAACTTTCTCTAAATGCAACAGATTTCCAATGACAAATTTTATGAGTGGTCTTTTCAGTTCTAAGTTGAAGAACTGTTATGAAGTGTAGTGGCTATAGCAAGGTCTGAACATTTATTCACCCATTATAGATTCACCAGGAGGACTGAACAAAACTTATATATTTTACAATAACCTAGGAGAACTAGCAGTTGCAGGAAGAAAATGTTCAAGTGAAATTTCATGACAAGAAATCCTTGATGGTTTGATATGGTTCATCTACATCAGAAAAAACAACAACTGTATATTCCATTAGGGAATTCCTTACAAGCAATTATGATGAGTAGAGAGGAAAAAACAAAAAGATAAGGCAGTCTTTTTTGAAGACATTTCTGAGTCATTTTGACCTGCTTTCCTTTGGATAAAACCACATGGTAATTTTCTTCATAAAACCTTTTAGATGTTGAACTTTTGATGAAAGAATGGTGACTTTATTCTATTCTTAGTTCTTCATTAAGTTCATGATTGATAGGAAGCTAAATTCAAACTGACAGAGGAAAAGCTCTATAATGCATGTTTCTCTTAGAAAAATGTTTAAATCAAAAAACAAAATCCCAGAGTAATAGAAAAGTATTTAATTCTCTAATTTCATTATTCAGCCTACATGGATTGTTTGTGCACATTAATACACTACAGCAGAAATTGTGTTCTTCTGGTATTTACCCCTATCATTGTACAGGAGGCAGTGATCAAGACCATCCCCAAGAAAAGGAAATGCAAAAAGGCAAAATGGTTGTCTGAGGAGGCCTTACAAATAGATGAGAAAAGAGAAGTTAAAGGCAAAGGACACAAGGACAGATATACTCATCTGAATGTGGCGTTCTAAGGAATAGCAAGGAGAGACAGGAAAGCCTTCCTCAGTAATCAGTGCAAAGAAAAAGAGGAAAACAATAGAATAGGAAATACTAGAGATCTCTTCAAGAAAATTAGAGATACCTAGGGAACATTTATGCAAAGATGAGCACCATAAAGGACAGAAATGGTATGGACCTAACAGAAGCAGAAGATATTAAGAAAAGGTGGCAAGAATACACAGAAGAACTATAATAAGAGATCTTAATGATCCAGATAACCACGATGGTGTGATCACTCACTGAGAGCCAGACATACTGGAGTCCGAAGTCAAGTGGGCCTTAAAAGCATCACTATGAACAAAGTTAGCAGAGGTAATGGAATTCTAGCTGAGCTATTTCAAGTCCTAAACATGATGCTGTGAAAGTGTACTGCACTCAATATGCCAGCAAATTTGGAAAACTCAGTAGTGGCCACAGGATTGGAAAAGGTCAGCTTTGATTCCAATCCCAAAGAAAGGCAATGCCAAAGAATGTTCAAATTACCACACAATTGCACTCATCTCACACACTAGTAAACTACTGCTCAAAATTCTCCAAGTGAGGCTGCAACAGTACATGAACCGAGAAATTCTAGATGTTCAAGTTGGATTTAGAAAAGGCAGAGGAACCAGAGATCAAATTGCCAACATCTGTTGGATTATAGAAAATGCAAGAGAGTTACAGAAAAACATCTACTTCTGCTTTATTGAATATGCCAAAGCCTTTGACTGTGTGGATCACAACAAACTGTGGAAAATTCTTCAAGAGATGAGAATATCAGACCACCTGACCTTCCTCCTGAGAAATCTGTATGCAGGTCAAGAAGCAACAGTTAGAACTGGACATGGAACAACAGACTGGATCCAAATCGGGAAAGGAATACATCAAAACTGTATATTGCCATTCTGCTTATTTAACTTTTATGCAGGGAACATCATGTGAAATGCCGGATTGGATGGGATCAAGTTGACATGAAGATTGCCAGGAGAAATATCAATAATCTCAGATATGCAGGTGACACCATCCTTATGGCAGAAAGTGAAGAAGAACTAAAGAGCCTCTTGATGAAAGTGAAAGAAGAGAGTGAAAAAGTTGGCTTAAAACTCAACATTCCAAAAACTAAGTCCATGGCACCCAGTCCCATCACTTCATGGCAAATAGATGGGGAAAAAATGGATACAGTGCCAGACTTTATTTTTGGAGGCTCGAAAATCACTGCAGACGGTGACTGCAGCCATGAAATTAAAAGATGTTTCCTCCTTGGAAGGAAAGTTATGACCAACCTAGACAGCATATTGGAAAGCAGAGACATTACTTTGCCAACAAAGATCCATCCAGTCAAACCTATGTTTTTTCCAGTAGTCATGTATGGATGTGAGAGTTGGAAAATAACTAAAGCTGAGCATCAAAGAATTGATGTTTTTGAACTGTGGTGTTGGAGAAGACTCTTGAGAATCCACTGGACTGCAAGTGATCCCACCAGTTCATCCTAAAGGAAATCAGTCCTGAATATTCATTAGAAGGACTGATGCTGAAGCTGAAGCTCCAATACTTTGACCACCTGATGCAAAGAACTGACTCACTGGAAAAGAACCTGATGCTGGGAAAGACTGACGGCAGGAGCAGATGGGGAAAGCAAAGGATGAGATGGTTCAGTGGCATCACTGACACAGTGGCCATGAGTTTGAGCAGGCTCTGGGAGTTGGTGATGGACAGAGAAGCCTGGCGTTTTGCAGCCNATGCAAAGAACTGACTCACTGGAAAAGAACCTGATGCTGGGAAAGACTGACGGCAGGAGCAGATGGGGAAAGCAAAGGATGAGATGGTTCAGTGGCATCACTGACACAGTGGCCATGAGTTTGAGCAGGCTCTGGGAGTTGGTGATGGACAGAGAAGCCTGGCGTTTTGCAGCCCATGGGGTGGCAAAGATTTGGACATGACTGAGTGAATGAACTTACTGAACAGATACATATGTATAAAATTGTTGTGCTTGTTTTTATATACATATGTATAAAATTGTTCTTTTAGTTGTGTCCAAATCTTTGTAACCCCATGGATTTTAGCTCACCAGGTCCCTCTGCCCATGGGATTTCTCAGGCAAAAATACTGGAATGGTTTGTCATTTCCTTCTCCAAGGGATCCTCTAAACCTAGAAATTGAACCCACGTCTCTTGCATGTGCAGTTGAATTCTTTAATGCTGAGCCACCCAGGAAGCACATGTATAAAATTATCATGTTGTAAACATTAAATATATATGATTTTTACTTTAAAGGTTTTAAAATTAGAAAAGGTGGTTGAATTTTTAAAAATTTTAAAACTATTTACAAAACAGAAATAGACTCAGAGATATAGAAAACAAACATGATTATCAAAGGGTAAGATGGGAGAGGGATAAATTGGAAGTTTGGGATTGACATATATACCCTACTATGTACAAAATTGATAACCAACAAGGATCTATTGTATACCACAGGAGACTCTACTCAGTATTTGTAATAGCCTATAATGGAAGAACATCAGGAAGTTCATGGTTCACGTATTGCTGAAGCCTGGATTGGAGAATTTTGAGCATTACTTTACNCTCTTTAGTTCCTCTTTACTTTCTGCCATAAGGGTGGTGTCATCTGCATATCTGAGGTTATTGATATTTCTCCCAGCAATCTTGATTCCAGCTTGTGTTTCTTCCAGTCCAGCACTTCTCATGATGTACTCTGCATATAAGTTAAATAAGCAGGGTGACAATATACAGAAAGGCTAACACATATCATTAATCATGGCATTCATTTCCTCACAGTCAAGATGAAGTCCTAGAATTCTTTTTAGTTCAACACTTCAAGCAGCAACTACCAGATGCTTAGAGGTGGTCTTTAATAAGAAACGTTTTTCTCCCCAAGAGTAAGGTAACTTCAAGAGAAAATAAGTGCATTGTCAATGCAAAATTTAGTTACACCATGTAAAGATATGGAAAGCCAATGTAACTTTCTTATTTCTCCAGAAATTTGCAGTCTGATTTTTCTCAAGTGTCTCATCCATTGGATCAGGGTCAGAGAGGGATGTAGTGACAAGAACTACTACATCGTTTTCCAGTCTGATAAGGCTGAGATAGATTCAGTAATTCAAGATGTTCTTTATATGACTCAGTTTGTCCTGAGTGGACTCAGATACATTGCTAGTCTTTCAGAGTTCCTCCACCCTTCTCCTACAAGATGGAATCTGAATATTTCAAGAAGAGGTATGCTCAAGCATCAATGATGCTGAACTATTTATCTTTCACCATGTGAAGATAGCTTTGTGTTGCTTTTAAAGACTTGCAGCCTTTCCCTTATCTTAGCTTGGGCTGTTACAACAGAATATCACGACCTGGGTCACTTAAACAATGGAAATTTATTTTCTCATATTCTTGGAGGTTGGCAAGTCTGAGATCAAGGTGCTAGCAGACTTGGTTTCTATGAAAGCTCTCTTCCTTCCCTGTACGTGGCTGCATTACTGCTGTGTCCTTAAATGAACTTTCTTCTTTGTGCATATGCACAGAGAAGGAGAGAAAGAGAGAATGAGAGAGTAAGAAAGTGAGAGTAATGAGAGATGGGGAGAGAGAGAGAGAGGAGACAGAAAGAGAGAGAGGAAAATGTTCTTCTTAAAAGGTCACAAGTCCTAGCTGATTAGGGTCTGACTCTTATGACCTCATTCAACCTTAACTCCCTCCTTAAGACCTTATCTCCAAATACTGTACAGTCACACTGAAGGTTAAGCTTCATCATATGAATTTGGGGGTGGAGACCCAATTCAGTCCATAGCACCCACTGTATTTGAGAAAATGGGGACTAGATCTGATACCTTCAATTTCCTGGGTACATACTTAGATATCTCTAAAGACCCTCCCGAAACACACACACAGATACATAGTGAGAAGTTCAGAATCAAATACAGGAGGGAGTCAGGGGTGTGGAAAAGTAAACTGACATCTGACTTTATCTAGATGACTCTATCTTATTCTCTCTGGAATCTCCTATGATGTGAGAACAAGAATTTCACTTTTTTTTTTTTTATCAAGTAATTCTCTCTATTATGCCTGGGTCAAAGGAAACAAGCTTCAGATTTTCTCCCTACTTAATATGATATATTGCCTCTTTTAACCCAATCTCATGACTACAGCTTTAAGGCAAGGTGTGAAAGAGAGATTTGCTTTCCAATAAATAAACTTAACTTAGGAGGTATTCCAAAAATATATTACCCACTAACAAAGTGTATCATTTCCTTATTATATTTCTCCAGGGAAAGAAGAAAAAACACAATTATTATTGTTGTTTTTCTATACAAAGACTTAACACAGTGAAGAGGATTATAATTGCCTCTTAGATAATCTAGTAGACTGAAACCAAATAAAATTTGTGGAGAGGCATGAGTGACTATGACAAAATTTTTTTATGTTATGCTAATTTTCACAAGAAACATTAGCTGCCAAAATGCAACAAAAATAAATAATATTAGGTCTCATATAGAAAGCATGAATATATTAATATTATTTTCCAGATACCCACATACATTAAAACAAATCTATGTTCTGTACAGGTATACCCTGCTTTTTGAACAAAATCTACATTAGTATCTGTTTTCTCTAACTGAAGGAAGCCCAAAAGGGATTGTCTCTTTTATGATAAAATGCAAAAATAGCATCCAGCATTTGTTTTGCATTGAGCTGTTACAGAGGCAGTGGGCACTCCAAGCAGAGACTGGCACCTCTAAGCTCCTTCCCCACACAGCATCTCAGCATCAAGCTGCCATAGCTTTGAATTGTGTTTGTATCTGCTCTTGTTGTTAAGTAGTCGATAAGTCATGCCCAATCCTTTTTGACTCTGTGATTTCATGGACTGTAGCCTGCCAGGCTCCTCTGTCCATGAAATTTCCCAGGCAAGAATACTTTAGTAGGTTGCCATTTCCTTCTCTAGGGGACCTTTCCAACTCAGGGATAGAAATCAAACCTGTGTCTCCTGCTTGGCACTGGATTCTTTACCACTGAGCCACCAGGAAAGTGTCTATATCTGCACCTTATCTCAATTTGCTTTGTGTGTTTGTTAGCAAGATGTGCCCTAAGGTAATTGCTTCTTTGCTTTACAACGTTTTGGCTTATGAAATGTTCCATAGGAACATTACTTTCAGACAGCACAATAAAACTGTATATTTTATTAACAATTGTGCCTAGGAAATACTTCCAACCTGAAAATAAGCCTTAATTATAGCTAATGTTTTTTCAGTGTTTACTATGGTCCAGGCTCAAAGCTAAGGGAGTTCTATGCATTATATCATTAATATTCAAAATAAAGAAGGAGTTATTATGCTCATTTAATCAGTAAGGAAAGATGTTTAGAAAGTTTCTAAGACAACTGAATTATTCAGTGGATGACCCAAGATTTTCCTTGGTGGCTCAGATGGTAAAGAGTCTGCCTGCAATGCAGGAGACCCGGGTTCAATCCTTGGGTCAGGAAGATCCCCTGGAGAAGGAAATGGCAACTCACTCCAGTATTCTTGCTTGGAAAATCCCATGGATGGAGGAGCCTGGCGGGCTGTACCCCATGGGGTTGCTAGAGTTAGACATGACTACTGAGTGACTAACACACACACACACTTCATACATCAGACTCAAAACTAGCCTTTTCCCCCGGTTTTACTGACATGTGATGGACCTAATATATTTTATGGTTTGAATGCTGTTTAAGGTGTATAAAAAAGAAATATTATATATATATGTGTGTGTGTGTGTGCATATAAGTGTATATATATATATTTGTCCATGGGGATTCCTCCTTTGTCCATGGGGATTCTCCAGGCAAGAAAACTGGAGTGGGTTACCATGCTCTCCTCCAGAGGATCTTCCCACCTGCATTGCAGGTGGATTCTTTACCAACTGAGTCACCAGGGGAGCCCATCATTCATTTATATGTTAGTGTAATTGGATTAATTAGTTTCTTTCTTGAGAATAGTTTTCCTGAGTCAAGTAAAGAAGGAAGACCACGCAAAGTCACTGAGTTACAAGAAGAGTTTGATTATGAGCTGGTATCATGAAGTGGTAAGAAGTCCTGAAGTAAATTTTTTTCCTTTTTTTTTTTTTTTTTTAAATGTGGATGAAGCTTGGAAGACAAGAGCCAGCCCCAACCTCAGTAAACCAAAAAATCTGACGTTTAACTGTTGTTTCATCTTCTTGGTTTGGGCTTAGTTACTCAGTCGTGTCTGACTCTTTGTGACCCCAGGGACTGTAGCCCTCCAGGCTCCTCTGTCCATGGGGACTCTCCAGGCAAGAATACTGGAGTGGGTTGCCATGTNTTGGAAGACAAGAGCCAGCCCCAACCTCAGTAAACCAAAAAATCTGACGTTTAACTGTTGTTTCATCTTCTTGGTTTGGGCTTAGTTACTCAGTCGTGTCTGACTCTTTGTGACCCCAGGGACTGTAGCCCTCCAGGCTCCTCTGTCCATGGGGACTCTCCAGGCAAGAATACTGGAGTGGGTTGCCATGTCCTCCTCCAGGGGATCTTCCCAAACCAGGGATCGAACCCAGGTCTCCTGCATTGCAGGCAGATTCTTTACTGTCTGAGCCACCAGGTCCATCTTTTTAGCACTATAAAATAAAGCTGTGGTATCTGTTTTATTTTGGTGGTTTATTTTTCAGAGGTGGGGGAGACATACAGTAGCACTATGAAATTATATCATTTTTCTTTTCTTTGCCTCAATATTTAACTTTCTTTCATTATCCCTCTGTATCCCTACTTCTCCTCCATCATATTAGTGGGTCTACTTGGTATAATAAATTACCTCCCTGTGAATCATCAGGTTTACTGCTAAGGTCTTGATCCCTGTCCTGCTTCCACTGATCATGGCATTGCCTCCTGTGTCCCAGGCAAGCCTGTAAAGCTGGTCTGACAAGTGTCTCAGCAAAGGTTGTTTTAATTTAGAACAAGTTTAATTAAGACTCTCAGTAGAGAAGCCCCACAGGCCTGCCTAGAAACTTACTAATCTACAATGCAATTATTGGGATATCATGGGAATCAGAAGCAAGCAAATGGACAAATTTGTCTGTCAGAATCATAACATGCCATGTAACTAGTGACTACCTGATAAGA
>SJYA01003353.1:223743-234105 GCA_006410615.1 Neotragus moschatus | reverse complement strand
TGGACTTATATGAAAGTCTCTCCTGGAAAAACAAACAAACAAACAAACAAACAAAAAAGGTCTTGATCTTAATTACTGTGCTCCAAAGAGCTCCTTTGCCGAGCCATCCACAGGCAGATAAGTGTTTAAAGCCATGCTCACAGTCCTCCTTATAGCATTTCTTCTGCCCTTTCTTCTTGTAGTTGCCATATTTCAATTCACCATACAATAGCTGCTAGCTGCATGTAATAATTTTCTGAGAAGTGATTATTAAAATGCCCGAGAGAGGAGACTATATTTTTAAAAAGCAAAACTCAGAAAGATTGAGAAAATGGACAAACTATGCTTCTTCTGAGTTGAATATGTAATTAAGAAATTGGATTTGTCCTTTAAGAGAGCAAGACAGCCCACCATTTCTTAAGAATAAGTGGGAAGAGGGAGATAGAAGCTAATTTTAATAGTGAATAATAATTAGAATCTTAAATCGTTCCCATAAATTTTAAAAAACAATCTTCACTATTTGTCTTTATTTTTTCTTAGTTTAAATAATACCTCACAAATATTAAGTAATTTGAAAAATCCTCGCTATGGCAATATGGTTATTCAAGTGAAAAATTAGCACTTTAAGGGACTTCCAAACCCACAATGAAATGTTTCTTATAACAATCTCCTCACCGTTAAATTGGATTCACTTTCAAGTCGGTCTCCTTTCAAGCAAAATTACCACATGTAATTAGCTTACACAGAGACTTGCTCTAGCCAAATTAGTCTGTCACTTTATATACAAAGTATATTCTAACGTGAAGGGTCAAAGACCCTCATAATTATAATTGTGAAAGATTTCTCTAATGATAATAATACCCTTGCTTTTAATGGGACTGAGTTTTAGTTTTAACTAAGATCTAGCAAATGTAGAATGTACGGTTGAGGAATGGGGTATATAGAATTGAGTACCTTTCTGAAACAAACTGTCCCTGACCTTCTTTTCTATGAATGGTTTTAGTCAGGATGGCTTGTTCTTTTTTGTCCTTCCTATGGCATGAAGAGTTTAAAAACTCAATAAATAATGACTACCCAAAATCCCACAGCATTTTGACACAAATTTCCTAAATCCTCAACTTAAAGAAAAATTCCTTAGAAATAATTGACAGAAAAAATTTGAATATTTTGTGAGAAAAGCAATACAAAGCACAGAGAAAGCTGTGGAGACACAGTTGAAGGGTAACTGTAGACAGTAATAGTATTTCTGAAGCAGGTAATACATTAAGTGAGATGTGAGATGTGTGAAACATGAAGCAAAAACACCCTATCAAGGCTATGGGACTCTTACTTTTTCATTCAACAAAGGGTAGCGCTTCTGAATTTTTTTTTTTTTTTTGTAGACCTGGAAATACTTGCCAAAAAAGAATACATATTTCCCAGCAGGAAAGGAGGGAAAAGTGACCTCTGTAGTTTGAATGAAGACAAACATGTAAAAATGAGTGTGACAGGATGCAGTAGGACCATCATCTTTAATAGAGAGAAGTCCTTAAAGAATGAACTGTTCACCAGAGGAAATAGCTTGGTGGCAAATGTATGGGAATAATAGTTTCTCACAATTTATCTCTGCTAGGTTGGCCCATGCTGCCAAACTTAAGCAATATGCTCATGTTCAGAATGTCCCTGCTTATTGAGAGATCCATACAACTTCACATCTTTCCCTATATCGCTCAGGCACATCTGCTTGATAGAAGCTAGTCATATGACTACACTCAGTTTTTAAAAAAAAAAAGGATACTGAAAATTTATTTAAATTTCTTTGTGTGAAAGGCAACTTTAGGAAACTACTAAAACAGAAAGGGGTTTTTCAAAAGATATTGGGCAACTACAAATTGCATAGTTCCTCTAGAGCAATGAAGATGATTTTCAGCTCAACCATGAAGACCCAAGACCTATGCAAGAGTTTGAGAAAACCAACAGCCCTTACTGAAACAGGAATACAGAGGACTCCAGGAAGAAAGTGTTCAGGAAACAATGGAATTAATAAATAAACTGATGAGATGGATCATTCTTGAGTCATGACAGGGACTTAAAGTTTCTGTTGAAGGATTTTGGTAGAGGGATAGGCAGACAGTTTAGCAAATGGAGAAAATGATGTGATGTTTACCTTCCAGGATATTCTTAAAGTTGTTCAAAAAGAAGTTAAGGCCATTATACACCATTTGGCTCAGTGATAAGAGTTCATATCTTTGTCTTATTCAAGATCTAAGGGAAAAGCTTCATAAACCATTGAATATTATGTTAGCTGTGGGTTTATCATATATGCATTTTGTCAGGTTGGAAACTTCTTCTATTCCTAGTTGCTGAATGTTTTTGTCACAGAACAATTTTGAATGTTATCAAATAATGGACCTTTTTCATCATCAATTAAGATGATTATGTTGTTGCTTTTCTTCATTTTATTAATACATGGATTACACTGACTGATTTTTTTATGTTGACACATACTTGTATTCCTAGATAAATCTTACTTGGTCATGGTATAGATTCTTAATTTTTATAATATTAATATGCTAATGAATTTGTTGTGAAAATGTGCTAGTATTTGCTAAGGATTCTTGCATCAATATTCAAAAAGAATATTAGTCTTTAGATTTCTTTTTTTACGAAGACTTTGTCTGCTTTTGGCATTGGGGTAATGCTTGCCTCATTAAATGTGTTGTTACATGTTCCTTCATTTTGGGGGGATATATTTTAGAAAATTGGTGCTTTTTAAAAAAAAAAGTTTATCTGATTTGTTGGTTTACAATTGTTCACTGTATTCTCATATATTTTTTAAATCTCAGTAACTGGTAGTAATCTCCCCACTTTCATTTCTGATTTTATTATTTGTGTCTTTTCTTTTTTCATAGCAATTTTAGCTAAAGGTTTGTCAATTTTGTTGATCGAAGAACCACCTTTTGGGTTGTCTCTATTTTTTTAATTCTCTATTTTGTTTATCTCCATGTGAGTCTTGATTATTTCCTTCCCATGGCTAGCCTTAGACTTAGTTTGCTCTTACTTATCTAGTACCTCAAGATGTAAAGTTAGGTTATTAATTTGAGATTTTTCTTCTTTGTAAATATGGATATTTACAGAAATAAATTTCCCTCTGAGCACTGCTTCTGCTATGTTCTGTAAGTTTTGATATTTTGTGCTTTCATTTTCATTTGTCTATATTAATTTTCCTTGTGACTTTGATCTATTGGTTGCTTAAGAATGTGTTGTTTAATTTCCACTTATTTGTGATTTTTCCAATTTCTGATATTAATTTCTAGTCTCATTCCACTGTGGTCAGAGAAAATTGTTAGTATGACTTCAATTTTAAAAATGTATTGAGACTTGTTTTATGACTGATCATGTGGTCTATCTTTCAGAATATTCCATATGTATTTGAGAGAAATATGTATTCTACTCACTTGGGGTGGGGTTTTCTCTATATGTCTATTAGGTCTAACTTGGTTTATACTGCTGTTCAAGTCCTTTACTTACTGATCTTCTGTCTGGTTGTTATATTATTAAAATTGGGGAATTGAAATCTCCATCTATTATTCTAGAAGTATTTCTCCATTCAATTCTGTCAGTGTTTGCTTCATATATTTTGGAATTCTGCTCTTTGGTGTGTACATACTAATAAATGTTCATATTGTTCATACATTGACCCTTTTGCCAATATATAATATCCTTCTTTGTCTCTTGTAATAATTCTTACTTAGAGTCTATTTTTATCTTATATTAGAATGAACACCACCAAAACTCTTTTGGTTACTGTTGCACGAGATATATATTTCCAATATTTTACTTTCAAGTTATTTGAGTCTTTTTTTAGATCTTAAAGCAAGTATATTACAGACAGGGATCGAACCCAGGTCTCTTGCATTGCAGGCAGATTCTTTATTGTCAGTGCCACCAGGGAAGCCCAGACAGCATATAGAAGGATGATTTTTAAAACTTCATTCTGCTAATCAATACCTTTTAACTTGAAATTTAATCAACTTATATTTAATAAATTACTAAAAAGAAAGGACTTATTTCTGTCCTTTTGCTATTTATCTTCTATATGCAATATATTTTTGGTTCCTCAAATCTTCTGTTACTATTTTATTTTGTGTTTAATTGATTTTTCTTCTATTGTACTGTTTTGATTCTCATTTTACTTTCTGCATATTTTAGTTATTTTCCTAGTCTATATCCTAAGATTACAACTAATATCTTAAAAATTATATAAAAGATTTGAATTAATAACAACTTCATTCACATATAAAAATTATACTATCTCATACCTCCCTTATGCTGTTATTATCATAAATTACATCTTTCTACATCCTTCCAGTAGTTGTGTATGGATGTGAGAGTTGGACCATAAAGAAGGCTGAGAACTGAAGAACTGATTATTTTGAACTGTGTTGTTGGAGAAGACTCTTGAGAGTCCCTTGGACTGCAAGGAGATCAAACCAGTCAATTCTAAAGGAAATCAATCCTGAATATTCATTGGAGAGACTGATGCTAAGGCTGAAGCTCCAATACTTTGGCTACCTGATGCGAATAGCCAACTCACTGGAAAAGACCCTGATGCTGAGAAAGATTGAAGGCAAGAGGAGAAGGGGATGACAAGGGGACGACCAAGGATGGCATGGTTGGATGCCATCACCAACTCAATGGACATGTGTTTGAGCAAGTTCAGGGAGACGGTGAAAGACAGGGAAGCCTGGTGTGCTGCAGTCCATGGGGTTCCAGAGTCAGACACAACTGAGCGACTGAACAACAACATCTTTCTACACTGTGTGACCATTAGCATAACTTTCTATTTATACTTTTATGACCCTACCTTTTAAATCACATTCAACAAAAAGAAAAGCTACAAACCAAAATTACAAGAATATCTGCTTTATATTTACCAATATTCTTTATTTCTTTGTATTGCTTTGAGTTACTCTCTTGTGTCCTTTCATTTAAGCCTGAAAGACTTCCTGTAGCATTTCTTGTACAGCCATTCTACTGTGACAAACACTCCACTTCTATTTATTCAAGAATGTCTTAATTTTTGAATATTCCCCATTCATTTTTGAAGAATGGTTTTCCCCAATATGGAATTCTCAGTTGCAGGTTTCTTTCTTTCTTCTTCTTCTTTTTTTTTTTTTCTTTTAGCAGTTTAAATATGTCATCTTGCTGCAGTCTGGACTTCATGGTTTCTGATGAGAGATTAGCTGACAGTCTTATTGAGGTTCCCTTATATCTGACAGAAGAGTTCTTTGTTTCTCCTTTCAAGGTTCTCTCTTTGACTTGGCTTTCAAAGTTTGATATTGATATGTCTCTGTGTGCATCATTTTACATTTATAATCCTTGGAATTCATTCAGTTTGTTGGACGTGTAGATTCTTGGCTCATCAAATTTAAGAAGTTGTTGGCTGTTTCTCTCCTTTTCTTTGGTATTCTCATTATGCATATGTTGGTACACTCAGTGGTGTCCCACTTATTTCAAAGGCTCTGTTTGTTTTTCTTCTTCCTTTTTGTTTTCATAACATAGGGTGATTTTGATTTACCTATATACAAATTTACTGCATCTTTCTTCTGCTGCTCAAAACTGCTATTGAAACCCTGTAATAAATTTTTCATTTCACTTATTTTACTTTTAATTTTCAGAATTTATATTTGATTCTTTTTTACATTCTTTTTTACAGGTTTGATCTCCTTACTGATCTACTCTATTTGTTGAAACATTGCTCTTACTTTCTTTATTTCTTTGTACATAGTTCCCTAAAACTATTTGTGTATATTTAAGACAGTTGATTTAAAGTATTTATCTGGTAACTCAAATATCTACTTTCTCAGGAAAAGTCCCTGTTAATGTCTTATTTTCCTTTGAGTGTTCCACAGTATTGTTTCTTTGCATGCCTCATGATTTTTGTTGAAAACTGGAGTTTTAAATATGATTTGGTGGACTTTAATGAGGCAGTGTTACCCTGTCAGATACTTACTTTGTGATACCTCAGAGTCTCTAAACCTCACCAGTTTTGGGAAGCCTTGACCACTTGTTCCAATCCAGTTGCCACTGTAACAACAAACTCTCTGTGGACATCAGTTGATTTAATCCCAAGCAGTAGACACCTCAGTAACATATTTGCCCCATCCTCTTTTTCCTCACCACTCCTTGCCTCAAATTGTATTCTTTAATAAAGTGGTAGCTCATAAAAAATAAATATTATAACTTGATATCTCTAGAAATCAGGATATATCCTGTCTTCACGATTTATTGTTGCTTGCTATGGGTTTTAGGGTTTTTTTTTTATTTAATGACTTTCAAAATTTTAAAGATTATATTTTTGGTGTGTTTGTTGTATGAAGTCTTGGTTCCTTTAGCTAGGTGGTCAGCTAGTGATTTGAGAGGTATTCACTTAATGCAGAGAGTAAAGAAAAGACAAGCAAGGAAACAAAAGGAAAGGGAGAGGAAAAAAAAAAAGGAAGAAAAACTTTACAGATTTGCAGAATGCCTCTGTTTGGGGGCACTCTTTCAAGGCTTAGCCATGCCATTTATAATTATACCTTACCCTTCTTTTCCACTTACCATGAGCTTAAAGTGCAGCCCAAGGTGGAAGCTTAGGATCACCTCTGACTTTCTGACCATTCTTCCTGTGCTGGGTGTTCACTTGACTTTCTGGATTCCCTGTTACATTGGCCAAAACTTTCATTCAGGTTTTGCCATAAGAAAACCCTGAACAAACTTTTTTGCAACTCAGTACACAAGACCACTTCAGATCTTTTATTCCTAAAAGGAACACTTTTTTCAGTGTTTCTACTAGGTTTTCCTAAGGTCAGTTGTTCACACCTAGTGTAATCTTGTGCCCCAGGTGGCAGCAGATTGTTATCTGCCTTTCTTTGTGTTCAGTGAATGCCCTCTGCTTAGCTACTTTTCTATCCTGTAAGAATTTTGAGATAGGTGAAACAAAGGCAAGTGTCTTGCATCAGTCTTTTAGGGAACCCCCAGAGAACTTTTTCCAGTAGTCATGTATGGATATGAGAGTTAAAGAAAGCTGAGTGCCGAAGAATTGATGCTTTTGAACTGTGGTGTTGGAGAAGACTCTTGAGAATCCCTTGGACTGCAAGGAGATCCAGCCTGTCCATCCTAAAGGAAATCAGTCCTGAATATTCATTGGAAGGACTGATGCTGAAACTGCAATACTTTGGCCACCTGATGCAAAGAATTGACTCATTGGAACAGACCCTGATTCTGGGAAAGATTGAAGGTGGGAGGAGAAGGGGACGACAGGATAAAATGGTTGGTTGGCATCACCAACTCAATGGACATGAGTTTGAGTAAGCTTCGGGAGTTGGTGATGGACAGGGAAGCCTGGTGTGCTGCAGTCCATGGGGTTGCAAAGAGTCGGGCACAACTGAGAGAATGAACTGAACTGAGATAACTTAAAACAGATGAACACAATTCTTTGGGAATAAGAAGGAAAGCAGGTTTCACAATTAGAATGCTGGCTGCTCTCTTCAGAACTGCTGCTGCATCAGTATTATCTGCATTTTATAGATATATAATCAGAGCTCTAGACTGAAGTCTAGAGAGGCTAAGTAAATTTCCAAGATCTCACAAATAAAGACAGTATTTGTGGCAAATGAAGACAGTATTTTATATCTGAGTCTTACTTCTAAGACTGTGATTGCTACATGCTATGTATTGTCTTACAATGCCCATCACTTCTCCATACATGGCTAAGCTGAACTGAGTATATGCTTTTCTCCCCCTCCCCATGCACACATCCTCTAATTAAAGCTGCATTCTCAAGAACACTTTTCATATAATCTGCTGGTAAACTTCTACTATCTTCCTACTATCTACCTTTTCCCAAAGGTTTAGTTTCTCCTTGGTTGCCACATAGTCCTGTGGCCTTATCAAATTATGTTTCTAAATTATACTGGAAACACACATTCATACTATAGATTCTTATCCATAAATTTCACTTGCCTCATGTGTCTTAATATGTAATAGCAGTTTTGTTCTCTGATTATTTGGTTTTATCCATCTTTCTCTCATCTTTAGTAATCCACATTATTCGCCAATTGAACCTAATCTATCTTTTCTGCCCATTATTTTCTTGCCCCTTCCTTTCTTTATTTTCTCCTGTATTCTCATATTGGTTCAAAATTTTGTTCTTTGCATCACTGATTCAACTTTCTCCAATGTCAAGTCTATTGTTTATTGCTATCAAAGCAGATTTCCCGCAGCGTGCATAGATTGTTGGCAGATAGCAGTGATTCAGCAAATGCTAGTTTCCCTCTCCAAGTGTGAGACCAAGCAACTCAAATGCACATTAGGGTATGGCCCATTGGAGGCATCCTTGATAAGTAGAATCTTGTTTTAACTAAAAAAATGGAATGTCGTTAGTGGCTCAAACACACTGCCTAAAAAATTCTGAGGCAAATAAGGTTTCAGGGTGTGGCCTTTTGATGACCACTGAAGAACTGTTAGTATCAATGATAGAGTAACCCAGGATGGCAACCTGAGTTACTTTAAGAGCTGGAAAAAAGGACTATGTAGGCTTCAGAAAATAAACATATCCAATTATCCATAAAAAAAGGCTATCAATTTCTGCCTTATCAATAAGTTTCTTTTTTTTTTTTTCAATGCAATGGACTACACAGAATTTCTTTTCACATCAATTCTATAGGGAAGTCAAGAATGGGATTCTTAGCATCTGAACACATTCTACAATTTTTCCAATACTGTATACAGGTAACAAAATTAGAAAGTATTTAAATACACTTAACCCTGCTACTAGACTAAATATAAATTAAACCTTTTGAAATTCACAAGTCACTTCATGTCTTGCAGTGCCTCATTGAACTCTCTGTAATCCTAAATTCTGATTGCACTATACATGTGGAAGTTACAAGTAGTTCAATTTGAATGAGCACTGATTTTATAGTCACCTAAGAGACCCTGAAAATTGGCATTAGCTATTCCCAGGTAGTGCTAGTGGTAAAGAACCTGACCTCCAATGCAGGAGATGTAAGAGATGCAGGTTCAATCCCTCGGGCTGGAAGATCCCCTGGAAAAGGGCATGGCAACCCATTCCAGTATTCTGGCCTGAAGAATCCCATGGTCCATGGGGTTGCAAAGAGTTAGACACATCTGAGTGACTTTCAGTTCTTGGGGAGAAGGGTACAAGCACATTTTATCTTTAGTTATTAAAACAAACAAACAAGAGTATTTCTCATTAAATTGGTAAGGCAAACTGTACATTTTCTTCATTTGAAAAAATCTAAATTTTACATAACAATTCATTTTCCATTCACTTCCGTACCAAAAATTCAAAGTGATTTTTCCAGGAATTCTGATGTAAAACACGGCATATGCATTAACTTGCATAATACAAAATCTATGCAAAATTTTACAAAAATTTCAATGTATATAGGAGGTCACATGTTCCCATGTATCACCTGTATTCAATCAAGACTATGAGTCAAAAGTTAAAAGTACTACTGAGAGTATAATAAAATTAATTTAATGTGGAACAAATAAAACAAGAAAAGTGGAGTAGATTTCGTTAATTTGATCCAGTGTGAGTAAGAGTACAAAAATATATTTCTTCTAACCAATGGCATTTTTGTTTTACATTTCCTCCTTTCAGATGTGCATTTATTCATTGGGCTGTTATTTTGCTGGTACAGTGTATTTCCATTTCACATTGGCAGAAGCCCAGGATAACACAGTAGATGGAATTTGGAACACTGTAGTTTAGGGAGGAGATCACTCAGGAGGATTCAATGGGTTTGGAATGCCAACTAATTAAACACCTGGAGATGAAAAGCACTCTCCCTGACTGAATTCCGACAAATGTGTCATTTCAATATTCATAGAATCATAGCCAGGTCATGGATATATAGTTCTGGAGAAATAACAATCCTGCCAACCTAGAGAGTCTTTTCCTCAAGATGTAGAAAAGACAGAAAGTTTTATTATTGAATAAGCACATCCAGATTACACTGCCTCATAAATAAGCCAAAGAAATTCCCACCTTATTCATACAGTCTAACAGTCACAACCCATTATGTGCATATGTTCTCAAGTCCCTCCAATAGGACTTAACACCATCATTTGCTACAAATTTGTTCATAACATTTCTTCTATGTTTACTTAGGAATTAAGGTAACCATTAATTGCATTTCTCCAAAGGTATATTAAAACTTCTTATCTCTACAACAAGCAGATGGTTACAGCTCAGAGCAACTTATGCCTAGCTGAAACTCCCACCATGACAGGTAGCAGAGATGCTATCTTTGTAAATGTTTACATTACAGAAGAATAACTCTCGGACACATAAAATAAATCCTAAGTTTAAAACATGACAAAAGTGTTAGT
>SJYA01003353.1:135511-153313 GCA_006410615.1 Neotragus moschatus | reverse complement strand
AAGTGAAGGCATCTGGGTAGAGATGCTTGTATAGGTTCACAGATGTAGTAATTGAAGCTTGTGGAAATTAATTTCTGATTGATTCTGTTTTCTCAGTGAGATAGTAAGGATGACAGTGAGACCAGGAGAGAAAGTGATTGAAGTTTGTAAAGGATAGAGGAGTTGTGAAATAGTCATTTTGATGAGTGAGAAGGTGGATGAATCCAGCCATCTGGTCAAATAAAAAGGAAAAATTGGAGAAATTTGTCCTTCATTGCCACATAGCAATCTTATTTTTCATTGTACCCTTTCATGTCTGGGGAACAAACAGACATGAACAAACTGAACAAACAGCTGAACAGCAGCTGAAGAAACATTTATATGAGGGAACTAAGAGTCAATCAGTTCAGTTCAGTTCCATCATTCAGTTCTCTCCAACTCTTTGTGACCCCATGGACTGCAGCACGCCAGACCTCCCTGTCCATCACAAACTGCTGGAGTTTACCCAAACTCATATCCATTGAGTTGGTGATGCCATCCAACCATCTCATCCTCTGTCGTCCCCTTCTCCTCCCACCATAAATTATTCCCAGCATCAGGGTCTTTTCAAATGAGTCAGCTCTTCGCATCAGGTGGCCAAAGTATTGGAGTTTCAGCTTCAACATCAGTCCTTCCAATGAATATTCAGGACTGACTTCCTTTAGGAATAAATGGTTGGATCTCCTTGCAGTCCAAGGGACTATCAAGAGTCTTCTCCCATACATTAGTTCAAAAGCTTCAATTCTTCAGTGCTCAGCTTTCTTTATAGCCCAGCTCTCACATGCATACATGACTACTGGAAAAACCACAGCTTTGACTAGATGGATCTCTGTTGACAAAGTAATGTCTCTGCTTTTTAATATGCTAAGTTGGTCAACACTTTTTTCCCAAGGACTAAGCATCTTTTAATTTCATGAGTGCACTCACGGTCTGCAGTGATTATGGAGGCCAAAAAAATAAAGTCTGACACTGTTTCTACTGTTTCCCCATCTATTTGCCATGAAGTGATGGGACCAGATGCCATGATCTTTGTTTTCTGAATGTTGAACTTTAAGTCAACTTTTTCATTCTATTCTTTCACTTTCATCAAGAGGCTTTTTAGTTCCTCTTCACTTTCTGTCATAAGGGTGGTGTCATCTGCATATCTGAGGTTATTGATATTTCTCCCGGCAATCTTGATTCCAGCTTGTGCTTCCTCTAGCCTGGCATTTCTCATGATGTACTCTGCATATAAGTTAAATAAGCAGGGTGATAATATACAGCCTTGACGTACTCCTTTTCCTATTGGGAACCAGTCTTTTGTTCCATGTCCAGTTCTAGCTGTTGCTTATTGACCTGCATTCAAATTTCTTAAGAGGCAGATTAGGTGGTCTGGTATTGCCATCTCTTTCAGAATTTCCCACAGTTTTTATGATCCACACTTTCAAAGGTTTGGCATAGTCAATAAAGCAGAAATAGATGTTATTCTGGAACTCTCTTCCTTTTTTGATGATCAAGCAGATGTTGCCAATTTGATATCTGGTTCCTCTGCCTTTTCTAAAACCAACTTGAACATCTGGAAGTTCATAGTTCACATATTGTTAAATCCTGGCTTAGAGAATTTTGAGCATTACTTTACTAGCATGTGAGATGAGTGCAATTGTGTGGTAGTTTGANAGTCTGAATAGGAGTTCATGATCTAAGCCACAGTCAGCTCCTGGTCTTGTTTTTGTTGACTGTATAGAGCTTCTTCATCTTTGCTGCAAAGAATATAATCAATCTGATTTCGGTGTTGACCATCTGGTGATGTCCATGTGTAGAGTCTTCTCTTGTGTTGTTAGAAGAGACAACAAAATGTCAAAGAGATGGCTAGTAATTCACAGCAGTCTTCTTATGATAATTTACATATAACAGCTTGTTCTCTAATGCTTTGTTTACCAAATTTATCATGAAATATTAGAAGTTGGAGACAAGAGAACAATCAAGTGCCTTCTCTCCCCCCCAATAAGAAATGATAACATGATTCTTGATGACTATTTGTTTAAAATAATGCAATTTTTTTATATTTGATATTGGAGGACATGATACAGACAGGATGTTAGTATTTGGCAAAGAATCTGGCTTAGATGATTTGGTGAAATATAAAGAATGAGCAAATGATGGAATATTTAAATACAGTCCAGATATGTACAACCTCTATATATGTTACATAAGTTAATAAGAAATAACAGTGGTCCTTGTCTGTTTATTTTACTATGAGGGAAATCTAAAGACTTACAAATACACTTTTATATCTTAAGAAACTTAAATCCCGAATCCTTAATGATTAACTTTGAGAACAAAAGCATCATCACTTACCTGGGAAGCCCTCTCTAAAATATACCCAAATACAATTATAACCATGAACATACACACATTTTAGATGTATTCAAATATTTTTCTATTTTCATTATTCACAATAAAATCTTTAAGTAATTAAAATTTTGTTATCAGTTTTTCATGTTTTATTGTGTCCTTTTTAATGTTTCTCTTAAATTTTTTTTCTATTTTTCTTTCAGTTGCTTTAAGATATAATTGACATACAGTTTGATGTAAGTTTAAGATGTATAACATAAAGACTTGGCTTACATATATCATGAACACCATACAAAGTTTAGTGAACATCCATCATGTCACGTAGACACAAAAATAAAGTGATGAGAACTCTTAGTGTTTACTCTCTTAACTTTCATATATAACATACAGCAGAGTTAGTTATATTTATTTTGTTGCACACTACATCATTAGCACTTATTTATCTTATAACTGGAAGTTTGCAACTTTTAACCATCTTCATTCAATTCCCCTTCCTCCAGTCCATGCCACTGGTAACCACAAATATGATGTGCTTCCTTATGAGTTTACTTGTTTGTTGTTGAAATATAATTGACTGACAACACTATGTAGTTCCTGGTATGCAACATAATGATTTGATATTTCTATACATTTCAAAATGATCACCGTGATAAATCTAGTTACCATCTGTCACATACACAGATATTACATGATTATTGGCTATATTCCCACACTGTAAATGTCATATATGTGACTCATTTGTGTTCTAACTGAAAGTTTGTACCTCTTAATCTCCCTTACCTATTTCTTTCCTCTTCCCCCATATTCCCCCTCTGGTAACCACTTGTTTGTTCTCTGTATCCATTACTTTTTCTGTTCAGCTGTGTTTTCCCACTTGCTTTTTTAGATTCTACATACAAACATGATATTTGTCTTTCTTTGTCAATTTACCTAGCATAATACCTCTAGATCCATTCATGATGTCGCAAATGTCAAGATGTCATTGTTTTTTATAGGTGGGTAATATAATTTCAGCATGTATATATGCATATATGGGCTTCCCATGTAGCTCAGATGGTAAAGAATCTGCCTGAAATGCAGGACATTGGGTTCGATCCCTGGGTTGGGAAGATCCCCTGGAGAAGGGAATGGCAACCCACACCAATATTCTTGCCTAGAGAATTCCATGGACAGAGAAGCCTGGGGGGCTGTAGCCCATGGGGAAAAAAAGAGTTAGACATGACTGAGTGACTAACACACACACATATACATATATGTATATCCATATATATATATACACACACATGTGTGTGTCTCATATCTTCTTTATTAATTCATTTATTGATGACACTTAAGTTGCTTCTGTATGTTGGCTATTATAAATAGTACTGTAATGAACACAGAGGTGTTCATATCTTTTTGAATTAGTGTTTTTGTTTTCATCCAGTAAATACCCAGTACTGGAATTGATGGAACATATGATAGTTCTATTTTAATTAAAAAAAAATCTCCACACTGTTTCCATCATGGCTGAACCACTTTACAATCTCACCAAGTACACAAGATTTCCCTTCTTTCACATCCTCACCAACACTTATTATCTTTTGATAATAGCCATTCTGACAAGTGTGAAGTAAAATAACATTGTGGGTTTGATTTGCATTTAACTGATGATTACTGATGCTGAATATATTATCATATGCCTTTGGCCATCTATATGTCTTCTTTGTGAAAATGTCTATCTAGAACCTCTTCCCATTTTTTTAATGGGGTAGTTTAGTATTTCTGATGTTGAGTTGTATGAGTTCTTTTTATATTTTGGCTATTAACCCCTTTCCCAGGTAGACTGCTTATCTCTGCTTTACTAAGTTCTGTGGTTTTATTTTGTTCCTTCTTTTGGAAATAATTCTTTGTTGCTTCATTTTGCCTGATCTCATGTTCTTATTTATGTATTTGGGCAGTTGGTAGCATTTCCTCATCTTAGAGAAATGGCTTTATGTAGAAAATATACAAAGAACTCGTACAACTCAACATCAGAAATACTAAACTACCCCACAAGGTGATGTCGGGTGCAAAACACCTGGGTGTCCTGAGGATAATACTGGCCCACTTGTGTGCAGAGCTAGGTCCCAGGGTAGCGAGTTGCAGGGCCAGGTTCCTGTAGCTAGTAACAGCCTACTGGGGGACAAGGTTGTTTTCTGACATGGGTTTTCTAGCAGCTGGCAGCATCTAGCAAGTCCTAGAGGTGGTATTAGACTGATGCTTTGTGAGTGGGGCTAGATCATGGGGTGGTTGGCTGAGTGGGCCAAAGTGTCCTGGAACTTGTTTCTATCTGCTGGTATACAGGTCTGGGGCCCAGAACATCCCAGGATGGTGCATGCCTGCTGGTGAAGCTAGGGTTGGAGCGAGTACTGACCCAGTGGTGAGCAGAGCTGGGTCCAGGCATCTCTGGTTGCAAGGCCTATGTGTCCCACACCTGGAGTAGGTTTTTCAATGGTGGGACCTGAGCCCAGAGGGTCCTGGAGTTATTGCTGGGTCATTGGTGGCTAGAGCCATGTCCTAGGATCTCTGGCTGTGTGGTTTAAGGGTTCCAGCATTTTGGTTGGCTCACAGGTGGGTGGAGCTGGGGCCCAAGAGGTGCCAGGGTTGGTGCCCACACTCTGGTGGTTGAAGCTTGGTCCAGGGGCTAGTGTCAGTCCACTGATGAGTAGAACCAGGTCTTAGAGCAACTTTGGGCATAGTGGTAAGCCAGTGGGTTCCAGTCTGGTGACTGGCTATAGGCTCTGGAAATCCAGGGCTAATGCCAGCACACTGGTAGATGGGGCTGGATCCTGGACCATCTGGTAGGCAGGGCTGGGTCTTAGTGTTAATGAGCTAAAGAGAAGATTCCAATATGACACTTGGCAGCACCAGTGTCCTCATGATAGGATGAGATCCCCAAAATGGTTGCTTCCAGTGTCTGTGTCTACAAGGTGAGCTCCAATTTTCTGCTGCTTCTCTTGGAGTATCTGCAAGATTAGCAGGTGGATCTGACCAAGGCTCCTTTCCAATAACTGCTTCTATCTTGAGCCTTAGAGCATGTGAAATTTTGTGTGCACAGTTTAAAAGCAGAGTCATGGTTTCCTACAACCCTTTCACTCTCCCAAAAGCAAGTCACAGTGGTCTTCATAGTCAAATGTTCTGGGGGCTCCTCTTACTAGTGCAAGACCCTATGCTGGGGAACCTGAGTGGAGCTCACACCCCTCAGTCCTAGGGGAAAACCTATGCAATTGTAATTATTCCTCCATTTTTAGGTCACTCACCCAAGGGTATAGGGTGTTGACTATACTGCAACTCTGTCCCTCCTACCCATCTCATTGTAGTTCCTTCTTTATATCTTTGGTTGTAGAAGATTGTTTTTGCTCAGGTCATTCTCATTGACAGTTGATCTGTAAGTAGTTGTAATTTTGGTATGCCTGTGTGAGGAGGTGAGCTCTGGATCTTCCTACTCTACCACCTTGGTCACACGGGTCTCTGCCCATCTTTTATTTTATTTTTAATATTTTGTGTGTGTGTGTGTGTGTGTGTGTGTGTGTGTGTGTGTGTGTATACTCAATCATGTCCAACTCTTTGTGACCCCATGGGCCATAGCCCACCAGGCTCCTCTGTCCATGGAATTTTCCAGGCAAGAATACTCAAATTGGTTGCCACTTTCTACTCCTGGAGGTCTTCCTGACCCAGGGATCAAACCCAAGTCTCTGGCATTTCCTGCACTGATAGCTTTGTTCTTTACCACTATACCACCTGGGGAGCCCTTTGTATTTTACAGCAAATCGCCTTATGGCCATTTAGCTGTGTAGTAAAACTACATGCAGGAAAACTTCTTGCAGCACAGATGTTTTTAACAAAAATACTATACATGTTTCTAGACCATATCTATATCTATCTATATGTATTATATGTATATCTACATCTATCTTCATATAACCCCCTTATTCATAAAATTAGTCCATACAATAAAACCATTGCTCTATATTTGACCTTTTTCATTTTGGGAAATTAAAGCTTGTTACAGATGCATCATTTAGTTTCATCCTTTATGACCCACCTAGGTTCAGACTTAACTTGTTGGCCATATACAAGTGTACTTCCAACACCAGATCCAGGATGTTCTTGACACTGACAGACTCATGACCACTGCTCTGAGTGGTTCTGTTATAGATCTCCCTTCCTGTTTGGCTAAAAGAGAGGGATAAATGCAGCTTTCTCTTTTTCCATAAAACATGGACAAGCACATCAAATGTTTTCTCCTGTTATTTGTGTTCCTCCAACCTCAATGATTATGTAGCATTTTAGCATTCTCCACAAATATGGTCTATCAGTATCACTAACAGTTCAGTTACTCAGTCATGTCCGACTCTTTGCAACCCAATGGACTGCAGCACGCGTGGTCTCCCTGTCCATCACTGACACCCAGAGCTTATTCAAACTCATGTCCATTGAGTCGGTGATGTCATCCAACCATTTCATCCTCTGTCATCCCTTTCTCCTCCCGGCTTCAATCTTTCCAGCATCAGGGTTTTTTCCAGTGAGTTACTTTTTTGCATAAGGTGGCCAAAGTATAGGAGTTTCAGCTTCAGCATCATTCCTTCCAATTAATATTCAGTACTGATTTCCTTTAGGATGGACTGACTGGATCTCCTTGGTGTCCAAGGGACTCTCAAGAGTCTTCTCCAACACCACAGTTCAAAAGCATCAAATCTTCAGCACTCAGCTTTCTTTATAGTCCAACTTACACATTCACACACAACTACTGGAAAAACCATAGCTTTGACTAGAAGGACTTTTCTTGACAAAGTAATGTCTCTGTTTTTTAATATGCTGTCTAGGTTGGTCATAGCTTTTCTTCCAAGGAGTAAGAGTCTTTTAATTTCATGGCTGTAGCCACCATCTGCAGTGATTTTGGAGATCCCAAAAAATAGTTTCTCATTGTTTCCATCGTTTCCCCATCTATTTGCCATGAAGTGATGGGACTGGATGCCATGATCTTAGTTTTCTGAATGTTCAGTTTTAAGCCAGCTTTTTCACTCTCCTCTTTCACTTTCATCAAGAGGCTCTTTAGTCCCTCCTCACTTTCTGCCATAAGGGTAATGTCATCTGCATATCTGAGGTTATGATATTTCTCCCAGTAATCTTGATTCCAGCTTCTGCTTCATCCAGCATGACATTTTGCAGGGTGTACTCTGCATATAAGTTAAATAATCAACGTGACAATATGCAGCCTTGACATTCTACTTTCCCCATTCGGAACCAGTCTGTTGCTTCATGCCCAGTTTTACTTGCATACCGATTTCTCAGCAGGCAGGTCAGCTACCTAGTATTCCCATTTCTTGAAGAATTTTATATAGTTTGTTGTGAACCACAAAGTCAAATAATTTTGTGTAGTCCATAAAGCAGAAGTAGATGGTTTTCTGGAACTCTTACTTTTCGATGATCCAATGAATGTTGGCAATTTGATATCTGTTTCCTCTGCCGTTTTAAATACCAGCTTTAACATCTGGAAGTTCATGGTTCATGTGCTGCTGAAGCCTGGCTTGGAGGATTTTGAGCAGTACTTTGCTAGCATGTGAGATGAGTGCAATTGTGCGGTAGTTTGAGCATTCTTTGACATTGCCTTTCTTTGGGATTGGAATGAAAACTGACCTTTTCCAGTCCTGTGGCCACTGCTGAGTTTTCCAAATTTGCTGGCATATTGAGTGCAGCACCTTCACAGCATCATCTTTTAAGATTTGAAATAGCTCAGCTGGAATTCCATCACCTCCACTAGCTTTGTTTGTAGTGATGCTTCCCAAGGCCCACTTGACTTCGCATTTCATCATTATCTTGGTCATGAAGATCTTTATGTATTTGTTTCTTCTGTGTAGTCTTGCCACCTCTTCTTACTATCTTCTGCTTCTGTTAGGTCCATACCTTTTATGTTCTTTATTGAGCCCATCTTTGCCTGAAATGTCCCCTTATATCTCTCATTTTCCTGAAGAGATCTCTAGTCTTTCCCATTCTATTGTTTTTCTCTGTTTCTTTGCATTGCTTACTGAGGAAGGCTTTCTTATCTCTCCTAACTTTTCTTTGGAACTCTACCTTCAGATGGATATATCTTTCTTTTTCTCCTTTGCCTTTAGCTTCTCTTCTTTTCTCAGCTATTTATAAGGCCTCCTCAGAAAAACATTTTGCTGTTTTGCATTCCTTTTTCTTGGAGGTGATCTTGATCACTGCCTCCTGTACAATGTCATTAAACTCTACCCATAGTTCTTCAGGCACTCTGTCTATCAGATCTAATCCCTTCAATCTATCTGTCACTTCCACTGTATAATCATAAGGGATTTGATTTAGGTAATACTTGAATGGTCTAGTGGTTTTACCTACTTTCTTCAATTTAAGTCTAAATTGTGCAATAAGAAGTTCATGATTTGATCCACAGTCAGCTTTCAGTCTTGTTTTTGCTGACTGTATAGAACTTCTCCATCTTTGGGTGGCTCAGATGGTACTGTGTCTGTCTGCAATACAGGAGACCTGGGTTCAATCCCTGGGCCAGGAAGATCCCTTGGAGAAGGAAATGGCAACCCACTTCAGTAATCTTGCCTGGAAATTCCATGGACAGAGGAGCCTGGTAGGCTCCAATCCATGGGGTCGAAAAGAGTCGGACATGAATGAGTGACTTCACTTTCACTTTCTTTATTTTTTCCATCTTTGGCTGCAAAGATGATAATCCATCTGATTTTGGTATTGACAATGTAGTGATGTCCATGTGTAGGGTCTTCTCTTGTGTTGTTGGAAAAGGGTATTTGATATGACCAGTGCATTCTCTTGGAAAAATTCTGTTAGCCTTTGCCCTGCTTCGTTTTATACTCCAAGTCCAAATTTTCCTGTTACCCCATGTATCTCTTGACTTCCTACTTTTGCATTCCAGCCCCCTATAATGAAAAGGACATCTTTTTTGGATGTTAGTTCTAGAAAGTCTTGTAGGATCATAGAACCATTCAACTTCAGTTTCTTCTGCATTACTGGTCCAGGCACAGACTTGGATTATTGATATTGAATGGTTTGCCATGGAAACAAAGAGAGTTCATTCTGTTGTTTTTGAGCTTTCATCCAAGTACCGTATTTCAGACTTTTTTGTTGACTTTGAGGGCTATTCCATTTCTTCTTAGGGAGTCTTGCCCACAATAATAGATAATTATATGGTCATCTGAGTTAAATTCACTCATTCCAGTTCATTTTAGTTCCCTGATTCCTAAAATGTCAATGCTCACTCTTGCTATCTCCTGTTTGATCACTTCCAATTTACTTTGATTCATGGAGCTAACATTCCAGGTCCTATGCAATATTGCCCTTATAGCATTGGATGTTACTTTCATCACCAGCCACATCCACAACCTTTTCATACTGTTCATTGGGTTCTCAAGGCAAGAATATTGAAGTGGTTTGCTGTTCCCTTCTCCAGTGGACCATGTTTTGTCAGAACTCTCCACTATGACCTGCCATCTTGGGTGGCCCTACATAGCATGGCTCATAGTTTCATTGAGTTAGACAAGGCTGTGGTCCATGTGATCAGATTGGTTAGTTTTCTGAGGCTGTGGTTTTCAGTCTGTCTGCTCTCTGATGGAGAAGGATAAGAGGCTTATGGAAGTTTCCTGATGGGAAAGACTGACTGAGGGGAAACTGAGTCTTGTTCTGATGGCCAGGGCCATGCTCAGTAAATCTTTAATCCAATTTTCTGTTAATGGATGGGGCTGTGTTCCCTCCCTATTGTTTGACCTGAGGCCAAACTATGGTGGAGGTAATGAAGATAATGGTGACCTCCTTCAAAATGTCCCATGCAGGCACTGCAGCAGTCAGTGCCCCCTACCCTGCAGCAGGCCACTGCTGACCTCCACCTCCACCAGGGACTCCTGGATACTCACAGACAAGTCTGGATCAGTCTCTTGTGGGGTCACTGCTCCTTTCTCCTGGTCNAGGTAATGAAGATAATGGTGACCTCCTTCAAAATGTCCCATGCAGGCACTGCAGCAGTCAGTGCCCCCTACCCTGCAGCAGGCCACTGCTGACCTCCACCTCCACCAGGGACTCCTGGATACTCACAGACAAGTCTGGATCAGTCTCTTGTGGGGTCACTGCTCCTTTCTCCTGGTCCTGGTGCACACAAGGTTTTATCTGTGTCCTCAAGAGTTTATTTCCTCAGTCTATGATGGGGTTAACGGTGACCTCCTCCAAGAGGGATTATGCCATACCCAGGTCTGCTGCACCCAGAGTCCCTGCCCCTGCAGCAGGCCAGTGCTGACCCATACCTCTGCAGGAGACACTCAAACACAGTTCTGGTTAAGTCTCTGTGGGGTCTCTGGGTCCTGATGTGCACAAGGTTTGTTTGAGCCCTCCAAGTGTCTCTGGTGGGTATGGGTTTGATCCTAAATGTGACTTCACCGCTCCTACCATCTTGCTTGGGCTTCTCATTTGCCCTTGGACATGGGGTGTCTTTTTTTTTTTTTGTGGAATCCAACATTCTCCTGTAGACGGTTGTTCAGCAACAAGTTGTAATTTTGGAGTTCTTGCAGAAGTTGAGCGCATGTCATTCTACTCTGTCATTTTGTGGTCAACACATGGTCTAACACCTTGCTTTGGGAGGCAGATTCTTTTTGCCTCTCATTATATTGGTTTCAGTTTTGGGGCTTTCTGATAAAAATCTGAGAATAAAGGAGAATGATTCTCCATTAATATCATCTTATTCCTAAGAACAAGAAGCTGTATTGGATGGTTTGAAATGGATAAATATTAATATTTTAAAATCAGTACAATGCACAGTGGCAAGGGCTTCCCTAGTGGCTCAGAGGGTAAAGTGTCTGCCCGCAATGCATGAGACCCAGGTTTGATGCCTGGGTCGGGAAGATTCCCTGGAAAAGGATATGGCAACTCCACTCCAGTATTCCTGCCTGGAGAGCCCCATGGATGGAGGAGCCTGGTGGGCTATATATATAGTCCATGGGGTCACAGAGAGTTGGACACTACTGAGCAACTTCACTTTTAGCAGTTAAGGGTACCAATTTCAGAGTTAGGTTTAAATCCAGGCTCCTCCACTTATTAAGCATGTGACATCTAGCAGTTTTTTTATAACCTCTGTGTCTTGGGGGATAATACTTATTTCAGAGGGTTATTATAAAGACTAACGGATTAATATTTGCAAAGCAATTAAAATAGTGTCTGGTATAAAATAAATGTTCAATGGAGAACAAATTCTAAATATTAATTAAATAAGTAAACAGAAGTATGATACTTTTGCCTTTGACATTTTGCCTTTTGTCTTTGACACCCCCAAATTAATTTCTTATTAGGGTTTGGGCCTGAAAGCCTGAACTTTTGTCTCCTTATCCAATTTTCACATCCAACAGTTTTATGACAATTAGCCAACAATATAGGTAAGGCCCTACTTATAACATGCAATCCAATGCTTTCCATCACTTCAACTTATACCCTGGCATGTTATGCCATATTTTAAAAATTTATTATTTCTGTTTCTTTTGCTTTAAACCAAGACAACAGTCAGCATTATACTCCTAAATGGGTGAACTGCTTTCAAAATAATGTTCTTGGGAATATATCAAATTTTCATCTAAAGGTTATTTATTGAGACAAGCAGGAAATTGAAAGCCCAAGAAACATAAAGTGAGGAAAAGATGAAACAACTTAATATATATTATACTTTCTCTCTTCAGAATTTTAAAATCTGTATTCATGAATAGGGTACAGTTGGACTCTAAACTCTAGTCTGAGCACATTTAAGCTGCTGATATACAATAAATGTTTACAATATCAATAAATTCAATTTAACCTAGTTCTTCTAAAGTGTCCATGTCTCTCTAGAGTCATTTTCTGAGCATGTCTTTTCTACATATTTATCATTAGATATAATTTCATTGTAAAGTTAAAATTAACTAGCTAATGTTGAAAGGCAAATGTACAACATTGTCTTCAATGTATAAATGAAGCTATAAAATTCTCTTTCTGAGATGATGTGACATCTGACCATCAGTTATATGTATGTGGAGAGTGTGCAAAAGGTAAAAAACAAAACAAAACAAAAAACCCATAAAGTCAGTGAATGAGAGTTAGGAAAACTCAAGAAATAACAGAATAACGTAATCTTCATAGTCTCTAAATGTACAGTTTGTGAAAGCAAAATCATTACAACACTGTATCATTAGGGTAGACCACAAAGGACAGCTTGAACCAAAGAAGATCTTTCTGATGAGACATAATAACTTCTCTAAGAACATGTGGAGGTTGAATTTAGAACTGCTACACTAAATTCTCTAGCTGCTGCAAATTCACAGTTGGAGTCAACCTGTCTAATCATATTGCTTGTCAGATAAATCTCCTTCCTGCAGCTATTCCACAACTGCATGGCAGTACAAATATACTTGCCTCAAAAGTTCTGAAAGCAGAAGAGTATATTATTTCTATCCTCTGTCCTCTATAGTCTACAATAAATAGGAAACACAGTAATTTTATAATTAGATTACTCTGTTTTAATCTCAAATCCTGTATGTCAGAATGCACACCTTTCTTTATTTAAAAATATAAGAAAATTGTCAGGATCGTATTGGTGGCAAAAGAGCACCTTCTAACATGTGCCCCAGCACATGGGTACTGGTAATTTCACTGATCATGTATAGCTGACACACAAAAAATTGTAATTATCCATTTCTGTTAATCTTGGCAATTTATTTAGATTTTTTTCCTGAATCAATTTTTCCTGAACCAATTTCCTCATGTTCATGAGAATTACTGTTTGATTTTATTGTTTTCTTAGGTCTTTGTGGGGGCACTAGAGAATCTCAGATTTTTGTTTGGTGTTTTGCTTAACCTTGCTTTTCTGTCTTTGAGAAATTATAGAACACAGTAAGTCCAAGACTTACAAAGGTTAAAGTTTTATACTATACAATGAGGGATACAGAAGTCAAAAGAATAGCCCTTGAGCTAAGCAAATTCAGTTGTAAAGACTTTTATATATAAAACATAACCGCAGGGAAGACACAAGGACATAAAGATCATGGATCATTTCACTCATGTATCTATATTACTTAGTCCTAGGCTCAGCATATAACTTAACACATACTTGTTGAATGGATTAATTACTATCAGAATATAAAGAAGAGGTACATTTGACATACATGATGTAACATCAGATATAACATTGACTAATTACCCACATGGTACTTAATTTTGTCATGTGAAATTTTCATGCAAGCTGTGTCAGCTTATCTAAAAGTGAAAGCAGAATGATATAAAGTAGCATTCTTCAATGTTTTGAAAGGCTTTTAATAAATGTAAAGTTTCATCTCTCTGCTTGAAAATTCTGAAATGCATTCCCCTTATGTGTACATAGACAATTTTTGCTATTTTTGGCATATTTCCAGTAGCCAAGGAAGTTGTTAAGCTTTGTTTTCTATAGCAATATTTCTATTCAGTCTCCAAAGATAAAATTGTATCAGAGTTTTGAATATGTATTTTGAAATGTCACCACAAGTGTTCATATACCTATACACCTCCTCACCACACACCTTGAGAACTCTAGTAACTGGATCTGTAATCAAGAAATGCATCCAGGTTAAACGCCACTAAACCCAAACTGCATAACATTTCCTTTGAAAAATATTGAAAGTTCAATTGGAGGCAGTTAACTGTGATCTAATAGAAAAGGCTCTGGATTAGAGTAAGACAGTCCTGAGTTTAAATCTCAGCTCTACAACTTACCAGTTGTTTGACTTTGGTGACTAGTTGTTTGATCTATGCCTAATTGTTTGATTAAGCTGCTTAATCTTTTTAAGTCCATTTACCTATAAAATATAGATAATCATATTAATTTTCTGTATAAATTACCAGATATTCAGAGGGCACTCAGTAATCAACATTTGAAATTGAATAAAAGAACTGTTCCTCATCAGCGCTTACCCTAGTTCAGCTCTGTAACAAACTATGTAATTCTGGTCATGTAAGTTCACTTCTCAAGGTTTATATTTGTAATAAAGCTAACATTTTTTTCCATATTGCCTTACAGGGTTATTGCAAGAACTACATGAAATAATTACTCATGATGTATTAGCTTTTCTCTCCTGTACTTCCTGTTTAAATGGAGGTAGCATATCATCTTATCTCTCTTGATTTATAATTACTCTCTGTTACAGGCTGACTTTCTTTGGAAGCAGATTGTAAAGCAGTGTTATATGTTATAAAACATAAGGGAAGATTTAGGGAATGCTTTTAACATCAACTATCTACAGAAAAGATGAGAAGTAGGAGTGGGCAGTGGGAGAGGTTGAGCAGCCTAGATGGAAGTCTCAGCTGACTCTAAAGAGCTCTATGGAGATGAAATGACAAAATAGACTCACAGACTTTGAGAATGAACCTGTGGTTCCTGAGGGGAAGGATGGAGGGAAAGGATAGTTACGGAGTTTGGGATCAATGTGAACACACGGCTATATTTAAAATGGATCACCAAGGACCTACTGTATAGCACATGGAACTCTGCTCAGTGTTATGTAACAGCCTGGATGGGAGAGGGGTTTGCAGGAGAATGGATACATGTACATGGATGGCTGAGTCCCTTTGCTGTTCATCTGAAACTATCACAATGCTCTTTGTTAATCAATTCTACCACAATACAAAACAAAAAAAATTAATCATAACAAAGAAAAATAATAAAAAGTTAATAGATTTTTAACTTTTTTTATTAAAAAATAAAAGATAGGATGACCTTCCAGAGCCAATCAAAGGTAGGACAAGAGGGTCAGGACTTTATGCCTCTGTACCAGTCAGTCATTAGATGTTAACTGCTCAGGAAGAAGATGTGACCTCAAGGAGGGCAACTCACTTCAGCTGAGACAGTCCTAAAACGTGGGTGATAACTGGTAGCTGTCTGCTGAAGGCCAGCAGCTGGGGTAATAAGATCTACATTCCTGAAGGGGGACCTAAGTGGTGAATCACGGTGTCTACCATAGTCTATTCCCTGAACTCAGATCTTTTCCTTGTCAAGCTCATAGTTTATAGTTCAATGGAGCTTTTATTGTGTCCCTTAGCAGAGACATTCTCCAAGGGATTTTCCAGGGAAGAGTACTGGAGTGGGGTCCCATCACCGTCTCCACTCCTTTAGGGAACAGGACCTCTAAACCCCCAGATCCCTGGGTTTCATGAATGGAAGGCATAAATTCCCCAAACTGTCCCCTAAGTCTGATGGTAACTGTGGCCAATTGTACTTTCTTACCTTGGTTCCATGACCCAAGTATTCTTTCAGTTGTAACACAGTATCATATAAAGGTATTTCTGCCACAATACCTTTGCTGTAAAATTGATCAGTTGGTCCAATGCAGTTGTTATGTGGTATCTCATGGTGGATCAAACTTTCTGTAAGCCCTTGCATAACAATGATGGCTGAGGCCCTGCAGGCAGAAAAAGCAAATTTATACCTAAAATATGTATTGATTCCTGTCCCTTTTCTCCTTTACTAGGTCTGTCACATTCTTAACCAGCTTCAGTTGAAACATAACCCAAGTCATAAGTTTAGTGGCCAGGATGAAATGTGGGAGATGAAAGGAACACACACTGTCTTGTAAAGGAGAGGCTTTTCTACACTGTTTCCAAACAAGAAGGGAATACCACGTTTTCATAGGAAGGAATGGCCCTCTTCTACATGCTCACAGGATTCAGGGCAATCTGTAGATTCAAGACTTTCAGGAGCATCAATCTAGATCTTCTCATCTCATGTGTCAAAGTCCCGTTCTTTCCCAATCACAGTCCTTAACTTTTAAAGCAGACCTGCCTTGGTTGAAACTTTAACTTCTCTGAAACTCTGCTATTCTTACAATTAAGTCCTAAGTCTCATTCAAGCTTTCTCTACCCTTCCGCTTAAGGAGAACAGAGTGCCTTTAAACACAGTCAAGGAGGCCTTCTGGCATTCACACTTAGTCTATAATGTTCAATTAATCATTTTAATTTTAAATGTTTTCTTGTATTTTTCCCCAAAGTATTGAGTTTAACTAGACAACCAAATTTCAGTACTCTTCAGTTAGTATCTCCTTCCATTATTCTCAAAAACCTGATATATCCCATTAAATAATTTTCTAAAAACATACCATCCCAATTTAGCACATGTAAAAGTTTTTAACAATTATATCATTAGCTTGTGCCAGGAGTCACCTGAGCTCCATCTATGATCACTGATAGAGGTCTCATTGCCAGCCAGACAGCAGGTGATACAATACTAAAATCCCATCCCAAAATTTGCTTTCTAAAAGACTACTCCTGGCCTTAGCTATACTAGGTTAGCTCTCCAGGAACCAGATGCTTGAAAAACTAGAACCTAGCAGGCTTATTAAGGAATGATACTGGGGACAAGAACTGTGGAAGTGAAGGTAAAAAATAAGAATTTGCCAAAAGAAAAATGTTGAGCTGTGAAACAGCCTCAGTGGAAGCCCCAACCAAACCAACTGGGTGTTGTGAAGATGAAATGGTCCTCTGTAGCTGTTTTGAGCTTGGGCAGGATGATCAAGTCAGGATATCCATCAGTCATTGGAGACAGGCCACCTAAGGAAGGGAAGATGATCTTGGGAAAGGTAACCAAAGAAGTTCCCAAAGATGGCTGAAAGCCGAGGGCTGTCATTACCAAAGGGAGGTTTGGGGGAATATGTCACAGCATTTTCTAAACATCCTCATTCNGTGTCTCTCTTGCTGTCTCGCGTACAGGTTTAACACCACCATCTTTCTAAATTCCATATATACGTGTCAGTATACTGTATTGGTGTTTTTCTTTCTGGCTCACTTCACTCTGTGTAATTGGCTCCAGTTCCATCCACCTCATTAGAACTGATTCAAATGTATTCTTTTAAAGAAAATTATTAATGTCAACTTTGCTTTATTACCTACTTCAGTGCCCAGTAAATCTAGTCTAAATCTAGTAGAAATCTCTATTTCTAGCTAAGCATACCCCTCTTTCTGGAGAAAAACATTTATCTGTAGACCTTCTCCTTCTATGTTTATCTTTGGAGCAAATCTCAGACTGGAGCTTGAGGCAAAAAGGAAGCTCAGAAAACAAGTAAATGAGCTGACGCACTTAGGCAGATAGAAGTCCATTTTTACAAATTCATGAGGATATAGTGGAAAATAGGGAAAAAGAGAAAACTAATGTTGCAGCTACTTTTTGCCTCTGAGCTGACTGGAGAAGCTTCTCTCTGACATTTGAGAAGGATTCAAGCTTCTGCTACATAAACCAAATGGACATAGACTTATTGTGAAAATCAAATGAACAAATGAGATAATGTATGTAAAAGGACTTCAAAAAGAATAAAGCACAGGGAATTCTGAGTTGTATTATTTAAAATGCACTGTCTAAAACTAGGTTTCAATACAAGTGCCTTTTCAGTTCTCCATCAGGAAACTTCCTTTTGT
>SJYA01003353.1:101563-111974 GCA_006410615.1 Neotragus moschatus | reverse complement strand
TATACCCTAGTATCTTTTTCCATCAAATATAAACAAAGTCTCTCAATTTGCACTTTGTAAGAAAATGTATTACCACTTGTATTTTCACTTCAATTATCCTGCCTCTTCCCATTACCTTACCTAATGGGAAGGTATATATGCTGTCTATACCTATACTTTATCATGGCAACTGAAGGCATTTATATAATTTTTAGTAACAGAATTTAAGTTGTCCAAACTTTGCTTACAGATTATTTGAAAAGTTTAAAGTAAGAGAACTCGTGTTTATGTTAGTATGAGAATATAAAGAACATGAATAAAGTTGTATACTATGATTGCATTCCTTATTTTGTTACAACCTTTTTGCTTGTGCTTGGGTTTCTTCTTAAATAGTATTTGTTGAGGTACAAATCATACACCATAAAACTCACTATTTTAAAGTGTACAATTAAGGATTTTAGTATGTTCACGGAATTTTTGCTGCCATCACCACAATCTAAGATTAGGAAACTTTTATAACTTCAGAAAGAAGCCTTGTATTAATCAACACTTGCTCTCAACACTTGACTCCAAGTTCTAAGTAATGAAAACTCTACTTCCTATCTCTTTGGAACTGTCTGTCTTGGGTGTTTCATGTTGGTCAAAGGGTATAAACTTGCAGTTAAAAAATGAATAAACTCTGGAGATCTAATGCAGAGCACTATGATTATAGTTAATAATACTATATTATATATTTCAAAGTTGCTAAGAGATTAGATCATAGATGTCCTCACTACAAAATGAAAGGATAATTATGTGACATGATGGAATTGTTAGATAACACTACGGTGATAATCATACTGAAATATATAAGTGTATCAAATCAACAAGCTGTACACCTTATATTTACAACATGTTAATGTCAATTATATCTCAAAAAAAGTAATCATAGTTTGTGATCTTTTTGACTGGCTTCTTTCACTTAGCATAATGTTTTCAAAGTCAATCAACATTTTATCAAGCTTCATTCCTGTCTATGGCCAAAGAATAATATTACTCTATATGGATGTATCACATTGTAGTTATCCATTCATCAAATGATGGCATATAAATTATTTCTATATTTTGGCTTTTGTGAACAACATTGCAACAAATATTTGTGTACATATTTCTATGTGGGCATATGTATTCACTAATCTTGGATATATAAATAGTAGCCAAACTGCTAGGTCATATGGTAACTCTATGCTTAATACTACTGCTAGTCATATCCAAGAAAAATTGAAGCAAATGTCTACACAAAATTGTATACACAAATTTTTGTTGCAATGCTATTCATAAGAGTCAAAATAGAGAAACAACTTATATATGCAAAAATAAACTCAATATGGATTAAGGACCTAAATGTAAGACTAGAAATTCTAGAACTCCCAGAGTGAAATATAGGCAGAACACTCTTTGAAATAAAATATGGCCCTTTTTTGTTTTTTTGGGTCTGCCTCCTAAGCCAAAGGAAACAAAAGAAAAAAATAAAGAAGTGAAACCTAATTGAGCTTAGAAACTTTTGCACAGCGAAGGTAAACCACTGACAAAACAAAAAGACAAACCACTGAGTGGGAAAAATTTTGCAAACACAACTCAATATCAAACTATCAAATTTGAAAATTTGAAGACCTGAATAGACATTTTTCCAGTGAAGACATACAAATTGTCAACAGAAACATGAAAAGATATTCAATATGACTAATCATCAGAGAAATACAAATTAAAACCACAATGAAGTATCATCTCACACTTGTCAGAATGGCTAGCATTAGAAAGATCACAAATAACAAATGTTGGCAAAGTTGTGGAGAAAAGGGAACCTTAGAACATTGTTGTCGGGTATGTTACCGGTGCAGCCACTATGGAAAATAGCATGGATGTTTCTCAAAAAATTGAAAATAGAACTACCATATGATCCAGCAAATCTGTTCTTGGATATATATCTAAAGAAAATTAAAAAACTAATGCAAAAAGATACATGCTCCCCAATGCTCACAGCGTTATTTACAATAGCCAAGATAGAGAAGCAACCTAAGCATCCATCAACAGATGTATAGATAAAGAAGAGGTGTATATATGTGTATATATCAGCCATAAAAAGAATGAAATTTTGTCATTTGCAACAACATGAATGGGCCTGGAGGGTATTACACTCAGTCAAAAGTCAAAGAAAAAAAAATTTATGTTACCACTTATATGTGGAATCTAAAAAATAAGACAAAGTAATGAATATAAGAAAGAGAAACAAACTCACAGATAAAGAGAACAAGCTAGTGGTTACCAGTCATTAGAGAAGAGTGGGAAGGACAAGATAGAGGTAAAAGATTACTGTTATTGTTGTTGAATAGCTAAGTCATGTCCTAGTCTTGGCAACCCAGTGGATTGTAGCCCACCAGGCTCTTCTGCCCATGGGATTCCCCAGGCAAGAATATTGGAGTGAATTTCCATTCCTTTCTCTAAGAGGATTAAAGGGCACCAGCTATTATGTTGGAGAAGGCAGTGGCACCCCACTCCAGTACTCTCGCCTGGAAAACCCCATGGACGGAGGAGCCTGGTAGGCTGCAGCCCATGGGGTCGCTGAGAGTCAGACACGACCGAGCGACTTCACTTTCACTTTTCACTCTCATGCACTGGAGAAGGAAATGGCAACCCAGTCCAGTGTTCTTGCTTGGAGAATTCCAGGAACAGGGGGGCCTGGTGGGCTGCCATCTATGGGGTCGCACAGAGTCGGACACAACTGAAGCGACTTAGCAGCAGCAGCAGCTATTATGTATAAAATAAGCTACAAGGATATATTGTATAGCACAGGGAATATAGCCAGTATTTTATAATAATTTGAAATGAGATAAAATTTTTTAAATGTTGAATCACTATGTTGCAGACCTGAAACTAATGTAATCATGTAAAGCAACCATACTTAACTGAAAAAATAAAAAAACACACCTTTTTTTTGAAGAATTGCCAGATTGTTTTCCAAAGAGCATACCCTATTCACATTTTCATCAGCAGTATAGGAGAGATCCAATTTCTCCACATTCTCTTCAACATGAATTATTATCTATTTTTTATAGTCACCCAAACTCTTGTTAGTAGTAGTAATTTAGTCGATAAGTCGTGTCCAACTCTTGTGACCCCATGAACAGAGGAGACTGGCAGACTACAGTCCATGGAATTCTCTAGGCAAGAATACTGGAGTGAGTGCCATTTCCTTCTCCAGAGGATCTTCCTGACCCAGGAATCAAAATCGAAACCTGCACTGCAGGCAGATTCTTTACCAACTGAGCTATGAGGGAAGCCCAAGAAACTCTTGTTTTTATCTATTATTTTGTAGTCATCTTAGTAAATGTGAAGTTAAAGCTCATGAAGGTGCTGACGTCCATTTCCTGGTTGATCAGTCAAGTTAAGCATCATTTCAAATACTTATTTTCCATTTCTGTATCTTTTTTAGAGAACTGTCAAAGTGTATCATTTGCCCATACATAAATAGGTTGTTTGTCATCATTGGGTAGAGTTGTAAGAGTTTTTGAGGTAGTCTGTGTAGAGGTTTGTTACCAGATTTATGATATGCAACTATCTTCTCCCATTGTGAAGGCTTTCTTCACACTTTTTGATCAAATCATTTGCAACAGAAAAGTTTTTAATTGTGATGCAGTACAATATGCAAAATTCGTGGCAAAAACACCCAGAACTATGCAAAAAAAGTTCTTAATGACCCAGATAACCACAATGGTGTGATTACTTACCTAAAGCCAGACATCCTGGATTGTGAAATCAAGTGGACCTTAGGAAGCATGACTATGAACAAAGCTAGTGGAGGTGATGGAATTCCAGGCAAGCTATTTTAAATCCTAAAAGATGGTGCTTTTAATGTGCTATACTCAACATGCCAGCAAATTTGGAAAACTCAACAGTACCCACAAGACTGGAAAACATCAGTTTTCATTCCAAACACAAAGAAGGGCAATGCCAAAGGATGTTCAAACTATCACATGATTGCATTCCTTTCACATGCTAGCAAGCTAATGCTCAAAATCCTTCAAGTTAGGCTGCAACAATATACAAACTGAGAACTTCCAGATGTATGAGCTGGATTTAGAAAAGGCAGAGGAACCAGAGATCAAATTGCCAACATCCGTTGGATCATACAAAAAGCAAGAGAATCAAGAAACATCTACTTCTGCTTTATTGACTATGCCAAGCCTTTGACAGTGTGGATCACAACAAACTCTGGAAAATTCTTAAAGAGATGAGAATACCAGACCACCTGACCTGCTTCCTGTTAAACCTGTATGCAGGTCAAGAAGCAACAGTTAGAACAAGACATGGAACAAAAGATTGGTCTAAAATTGGTAAAGGACTATGTCAAGGCTCTATATTGTCAACTTGCTTATTTAGCTTATATGTAGAGTACATCAAGTGAAATGCTGGGCTGGATGAATCTCAAGATGGGATTAAGATTGCCAGGAGAAATATCAATAACCTCAGATATGCAGATGACACCACCCTTATGGCAGAAAGTGAAGAGGAACTAAAGAGCCTCTTGATGAAGGTGAAAGAGGAGAGTTAAAAAGCTGGCTCAAAACTCAACATTCCAAAAACTAAGATCATGGCATCCAGTGCCATCTGCTCATGGCAAATAGATGGGGAGAAAATGTGAACAGTGACAGACTTTATTTTCTTGGGCTCCCAAATCACTGCAGATGGTGACTGTAGCCATGAAATTAAAAGACACTTGCTCCTTGGAAGAAAAGCTATGACAGACCTAGACAGCATATCTCAAAGCAGAGGCATTACTTTGCTGAAAAAGGTCTGTCTAGTCAAAGCTATGGTTTTTCCAGTAGTCATGTGCAGATGTGAAAGATGGACCATAAAGTAGGCTGAGCACCAAAGAATTAATGCTTTCGAACTCTGGTGCTGTAGAAGACTGTTGAGAGTCCCTTGTACAGCAAGGAAATCAAGCCATTCAATCCTAAAGGAAATCAACATTGAATATTCATTGGAAGGACTGATGCTGAAGCTCCAATATTTTGGCCACCTGAAGCAAAAAGCAGACTCATTGGAAAAGACCCTAATGCCCGGAAAGACAGAGGGCAGGAAGAGAAGGGAGCAATAAAGGATGAGATGGTTGGGTGGCATCATTGACTCAATTGATATGAGTTTGAGCAGACTCCGGGAGATGGGGAAGGACAAGGAAGCATGGCATGCTGCAGTCCATGAGATGGCAAAGAGTCGGACATGACTGAACAACAACAACCTCTAACAATTATGTCTATTGTTCTATTCTGTGATGTATCTAGATGTGGCTATGTCTTTGCTTATTCTAGTTGGAGTTTTCTGTACTTCTTGGAAGTGTATATAAGTATTTTTCATTTCAAACTTGGCAAGTCTCGGTCATCATTTCTTCAAATATTCTTCTCATTCTTTCTCTAAATTCTTTCCTCTCCTTCTTGTATTCCCACTATGCGTTCGTTGTTCAGTCACTCAGTCATGTCCGACTCTTTGCAACTTCATAGACTGGAACATGGCAGGCTTCCCTGTCCCTCACCATCTCCCAGAGTTTGCTCAAACTCATGTCTATTGAATTGTTGATTTCATCCAACCATCTCATCCTCTGTTGCCCTTCTCCTCTTGCCCTGAATCTTTCCCAGAATCTGGGTCTTTCCCAAAGAGCCATCTCTTAATATCAGGTGGCCCAAGTACTGCAGCTTCAGCTTCAGGATCAGTCCTTTCTCTATGCATATGTCCCACATTTCTTTGAGACCATTTTTTTCATTGTTTTTGCACACAATATTACAGACTCTCTTTCTTATGATTTAGTGGATTTTCTTGACTGTTTCACCATTTGTTGTATGCCTTGAGGACAATTTGCAGAAATGTTAAATGATGTTTATAGATATATAAGAGACACAAGTTCAGTCCTCAGTCAGAAAGATCCACTGCGGTAGGAAATGGCAATCCACTCCAGTATTCTTGCCTGGAAAACCCCATGGACAGAGGAGCTTAGTAAACTGCAGTCCATGTGGTCACAAAGAGTCAGGCGCAACTGAGCTTGCACACACAGTCCAGCACATATATACACCCATAATTGCATGCATTATATATGTATGTATTTTCTTCACTTAAATGCTTGTTTCTTGAAAGAGAGAGATTCTACTATATTCCTACATTAGTGAACCCTGCCTGAGATTTTCAATTGCCTTTTTAAATTTTTTTTTTTTATTTAACACTTTTATTGAGTACATTCTGTGTTTTGTGTACAATGCTATGCAAGGGGTATACATCAGTAAAGAAAAATGAGCTAAAATCTGGTGAGAAAAAGTCAATGAAAAGTTAACAAATGTTTTTTTTTTTTTTTCTTCCTGGTTCAGTTTTGGAAAGTTGTACTTGTCTAAGAATTTGTCCATTTCTTCCACGTTGTCCAATTTATTGGCATATAATTGCTGATAGTAGTCTCTTAAATTTAAATTTTAAATTAATGGTCCCTCAAAGGTGGTCCCTCAAAGATGTCCTTGTCCTAATAATCTGTGAATGTGATAGGTTCCAGAGAAAAGGGGATTTGAGTTTGCAAACAGAATTAAGTTTACTAATCTGAAGACTTTGAAATAAGGGTATTATCCTAAATTATCTGTTGAACTCAATGTAATCAAAAGGGTCCTTAAAGTGAAAGTATAAAGCAGAGGAGTCAGTGTCAGATTGTTACAATGTGAAGAATTAACCAGTTATTCCTAGCTTTGTGAATGGAAGAATGGACTATGACCCAAGGAATGTGGGCAGCCCCTACCAGCTAGAAAAAGAAAACAAAATGGATTCTTCCTTAAAGCTCCTAAAAAGGAATACGGCCCTGTATTGATTGACACAATGATTTCAGCCCAGTGGTAACCACATCAGACTTCTGAACTACGGAACTGAAATATACTAGATTTGTGTCACTTTAAGCAATTGTATTTGTGTTAATTTGACAAAGCAGCAGTAGAAAACAATGAACTTAACAACATATCATTTATCCCTCTTTGCCTTCCACAGATCTCTATCCAGTTGCTCCAAGCTTTACTAGTTGCACTCTAAGTCTGCCACACATCCACACATATATCACCTGAAAAAGTAGAGGTAAGATTATAATCAATTTTAGTAAATCTTATGTTTTATTAGTTATATATTTGCTGTTACTGTTAAGTCAGTAAGTCGAGCCTGATTCTTTGCAAACCCATAGTCTGCAGCATGCCAGGCTTCTCCACCATTCACTATCTCCTAGAGTTTCCTCAAACTCATATCCTTTGAATTGGTGATGCCATCCAACCATCTCATTCTCTGTTGACCTTTGCTTTCCTGTCCTCAATCTTACCCACCATCAGGGTCTTAATTATGCATAAGTCACCTTAAGTTTTCAATTGTTGAAAGAACTAATAGGATTTACACTGTTTATATTCATCAAAGAATTCATAACAAGAAAAGGATATGATAGAGCATCAGAAAAAGAAGGATGTGCATTGACAAATGTCTAAATGTATCAGGTGCTAGCTTCTTTCTTTCCATCTCTTAGATCAGGCAGTGATGCACTTTGGCTTCAGATCTCAAATGATTACCAGGGTGGATGCAGTGTTTGGGTAACAGGAAGCTCAAACTCTATTCATTGTGAAGGTATTTTATAATAAACTGATCACATAAGCATATACTGCCTTAATCATTGAAATTTCACAAGCCTCACAAAAACCCATTGCAAATCATCAATTCAATTATTGTTATACAGTGCTGGCAACATGTTAATTTCTGCCCATTAAAGAACTCATAGGCCCATGGTTCAGTTCAGTTCAGTTGCTCAGTTGTGTCCGACTCTGTGACTCCATGAACCACAGCACACCAGACCTCCCTGCCCATCACCAACTCCCAGAGCCCACCCAAACCCATGTCCACTGAGTTGGTGATGCCATCCAACCATCTCATCCTCTGTCATCCCCTTCTTTTCCTGCCCTCAATCTTTCCCAGCATCAGGGTCTTTTCAAATGAGTCAACTCTTTGCATCAGGTGGCCAAAGTATTGGAGTTTCAGCTTCAACATCGGTCCTTCCAAAGAACACCCAGGACTGATCACTGATCTCCTTTAGGATGGATTGGTTGGATCTCCTTGCAGTCCAAGGGACTCTCAAGAGTCTTCTCCAACACCACAGTTCAAAAGCATCAATTCTTCAGTGCTCAGCTTTCTTTATAGTCCAACTCTCACATCCATACAAGACCACTGGAAAAACCATAGCCTTGACTAGATGGACTTTGTTGACAGAATAATGTCTCTACTTTTTAATATGCTGTCTAGGTCGGTCATAACTTTCCTTCCAAGGGGCCCATTGTTACAGAGCATCATTTATCTTTACTTAATACATATCATAATATTAGCCATTGGTCAATACCATGAAATAAGCAAAAATCAATTTAGACTAGATGAGATTAATCCATGTGATGTGTGCTTCTGTGTTTTCTCTTTTGTCTAATATACTGTTGTCTGGAAACTTTTTAAATCTTTGCAGCTCCAAATTTTCTGAGCTATGCTCAGGTATAGATCTTTTGTTTGTTTATATTTGTTTTGCAGTTACTCATTTATTTCATTTATTATGCGGGGTACACAATGCACCCTTAATTCATGTTCTTTAGCTTCAGAAAATTTTGTTATGACTTTTATAGTTTCCTCTTTTCTACATCATATATTCTCTGTTTTTGGACTCCCAGTAGATATTGGGTCACATGAACTAATACTCTGATCTTCTTAATGTTTTCACTTATTTTCTTCTTGAGCTTGTTTCAGTAGTATGTGTCCTTCTAGAAATTTGTCTTTCATCTACTTAACTGGGTTATTGACATACAACTGTTCCTAGCCTTCTCTTATAATTCTTTTATTTTCATAAAGTCAGCATTCCATTGTAGCTGGAGAATATATTTTATATGACTTAAATCATTTAAAATTTGATTTATGTCTTAATGTATCTTCTATCCTAGAGAATATTCTATCTTCACTTGAAAAGAATATTTATTCTGCTGTTATTGGATCAAGTGTTTTACAGATGTATTTTAGGTCTAGCTGGTTTACAGTGTTGCTCAAGTCTCCTATTACCTTGTGCCTAGCTGTTTTATCCATTGATCAAAGTGGGTGATTTATAGGCCCTACTATTATTATTGAATTGTCTATTTATCCCTTAAATTATTTCAGTTTCAACTTCTTCTGTTGTGGATTTATGTGATTAGGTAAAATGGCATTTATAATTGTTATGTCTATTAGAATTGCCCCTCTTATCACTACAAAATTACCTTTTTTGTCTTTAGAAACATTTTTGCCTTCAAGTCTATTTTATCTCCATTAGTATGCCCACTCTACTCTCTTCTGGATATTTCTTGCATGATATATGTCTCTACATCCTTTTAGATTAAAACAATTTGTGTCTTTAAATCTAAAATGCATCTCCTATAGACAACAAATATTTGGATCATTGTTTTATCTAGTGACAAAAATTCTAAATAAAATTCTAGCAATCGAATCCTGATATATGCAAAAATACGTCAGACACGACTGAGTGACTGAACTGAACTGACTGACTGATGACACATCATAACCAAGTGAGGTCTGTCCTAGGACTATAAGATAAGTTTAACATTTAAAATTCAACAATTATTCAGTAAAACAATCAACAATTGCAATCTCTTACATTAACAGGAAAAAGAAAAACAAGACTATAACCAACTCAACTGAAAGTGAAAGTGAAGTCAGTCGTGTCCGACTCTTAGTGACCCCATGGACTGCAGCCTACCAGGCTGCTCCATCCATGGGATTTTCCAGGCAAGGGTACTGGAGTGGGGTGCCATTGCCTTCTCCGATCAGTTCACTAAGTTCTCCCAACTGCCAGCATTTACACCAAGACAAAGGTCTCCCAACCACCAGGCCATGGACTAGTGGCATGTTAGAAACCAGGCCGTATAGCAGAAGGTGAGAAGTGGGCCTTTGTGAGTGAAGTTTTACCTGTATTTATAGCTACTCCCCATCACTCACAATACCACCTGAACTTTGCCTTCTGCCAGGTCACCTATGGCAGTAGGTAGGTCCTCATAGAAGCATGAACCCTAAAACCATCCCCTGCTCCCCTGTCCATGAAAAAAAATGTATTCTGTGAAACCGATCTCTGGTGCCAAAAAGGCTGCAGATCATTGCTGCTGGGAGCTTGTGTGAGGAATCCCGCCCATGACAAAGGTCATGAGGAAGGAAGCCCGACAAAACGCAAAGGCGTGATCCAGCTTCAGAAGCAGAACAAATATTTGATAAAATTCAGCCTTTATTCATAATAAAAATTATTCAGATAGAGATTGAAGAAAACTTTCTTAAACCTTAAAATTATATAAAATTAGCTGCAGAAAACATTAATTTAGTAACT
>SJYA01003353.1:84932-100892 GCA_006410615.1 Neotragus moschatus | reverse complement strand
TCCCTAAGGTAAATAAAATAAAATACATGCAAGGCCTTTAAAATAAAAATATTTAGAGAGAAATTAAAGACCAAAATAAGTAGAGGAATTTATCATGTTCACAAATAGAAAGACCTAATATTGTAATCACTTTCCCACAAATTGATCCGTTCAATGAATCAAAATAATAATCCTAGAGATTTTAGTTTTTTGTAAAAGCTGACAATCTGATTATAAATCTTCATGGAAATGCATCAGGACAATAATAGCCAACACAATCCTGAAAAAGAACAAAGCTGGAAGACTTATTTAGACATAAAAATTATTATAAGGCTATAATAATTAAGACAATATGCTATTACTAAATTAGTAATTTAGAAGTGTGTAACAACATACCAAGTCCAGAAACAGCCATGTATACATAGATTGCTGTTGCTGTTTAGTCGCTAAGTCATGTCTGACTGTGACTTTTGTAATCCCATGGACTGAAGCCTGACAGGCTCCTCTGCCCATGGGAGTTCCCAGGCAAGAAAACTGGAGTGGGTTGACATTTCTTTTTCCAGGGGATCTTTCCGACTCAGGGATCAAATTCACATCTCCTGGTTGGCAGCTGAATTCTTTACCACTGAGCCACCTGGGAAAGTGCAGAAGTGTACCATCAGTTTGAAAAGCCAATTGGATCCAGTCACACTCTATGACACAATTCCATTCTTATGCATATACTCAACAGAAATGCACAAAAATTATGCAAGAGTGTTCATAGCACTACTCTTCAATCTAACCCAGAGTTGAAAAAGACTCAAATGTCCAAAAGAGAAAAATTGGGAAACAAATTGTGAAATATTCATGCAATGGAATATTACACAACAATAAAAATATACCAACCTTTTGTAACAACATGGATGGCTCTCATAAACATAATGTTGAGTGAAAGAAGCCATATACAAGAGTCCATAATATATTGTTTCATTTAAGTAAAGTTCAAAATTATGTAAAATTCATATGTTTATATCAGTCATTATAATGATTACTGAGGTGAAAGTGGCAATAACTAGAAGTGAACATGAAAGGGGTTTCTGATATGTTGTCAATATTCTAGGGTTTTTAAAATCTGGATTATGACTATAAGGTGTAATCACTTTAGAAATGAACCAGTATATCCTTATTAATTATGCAATCTTCTGTGCTTATTTTAGGCTTTTCTTTAATGAAGCCACAGAAGACTAAGAGCAGGAAATGTCTCACTATTTGGAGTCATTCACAGAGTAAATATTTTAAAACATCCAGAATCAGTCCATTTGTCTCCATCCCAGTGATAATGATCTATTACTAGCATTCTCTCTCTGCTTGGTTAGTGGTAAACTTCTGCTTCTACCTTTGTCCTCTTCTCCTGTGTTCTGCTAAATGCAATTCAGTTCATATCACTTCTCGAAGTCTTAGAAATAAAAGACACAGTCCTTAAAATGGCTTACAGGGCTCTATGTAATATGGATCCCTTTATCTTTCTGAGCTTGTCTTATACTACTCTTTTCCAAATGACTTCCATTGTTGCCAAAATGGCATTCTTGTATGGCAACCTACTCCAGTATTCTAGCCTGAAAAATCCCATGGACGGAGGAGCCTGTTAGGCTATAGTCCATGGGATCGCAAAGAGTTGGACACGATTGAGCGACTTCATTTCACTTTCAATGAGATCTCTGATTCTCTTACTAAAAGTTGCAACAATTTCCTTACTTCTCAACAGCTTCTATTATTTTCCAACTTACTTTCCTCTGTGGCCCTTAATATCATTTCATGTATAACCATTTAAAGCCTTTATATGTTTCCTTATACTACAATATATGCTCAAGTAGAAGACAGATTTATGAGGATTTTTTAAACCTTTTTTTGATTTATTTACTTTCAGCTGTGCTGGATCTTCGATGCCGTACAGCTTTCTCTAGTTGTGGTGAGAGGGAGCTACTCTCTAGTTGAGGTATGTGGACTTCTCATTCCAGTTGCTTCTCTTGTTGTGGAGCACAGGCTCTAGGGCAGGTGAGCTTCAGTACCTGGGACATGTGGGCTCAGTAGTTGTGGCGTGCAGGCTCTAGAGCACAGGCTCAATAGTGGTAGTGCATGGGCTTAGTTGCTCCATGGAATGTGGGGTCTTCTCAGATCAGGGATAAAGCCCATGTCTCTTGCAGTTGACAGTTGGATTCTTAACCACTGAGGCACCAGTGCTATGAGGACTTTGTGTTGTTATTGACCACTGTATATGTGCTTTGATATAAAAGTACAAATAAATGCATTTGAATGAATTAATGTATGGGATTACTTAAAATTAATAGAATTTAGTTAAATTAGATTTAAATTAATGCCAATACTTTCCAGTGCTTTCCCACATCTACTGTCTCATTCATTTCTCTCAGCAACCCCATCAGAGATGAAGAGTACATATTATTATCCTATTTTATGGGTGAGGAGTTAGATCTGGAACTCATTAATAGTACAGCCAAGATTGCACTGCTAGTATATGATTAGATTAGAGCCAAGAATTTGATTCTTCTGACTCTTAGTCCTGTGCTCTTCTTGCCACATTAATACAGGTAGATATCTAAACTTTTAGAATGTAACATCTGATAACTTTTCAGGTACCATTTAGAGAAAAAAATCAGTCTTGAAAAATTAGAAGCATCCTTTACTTCCTCAGTTTCCTCTGTTTAATATCTTGTTTTTGTCATTCAAGAGGAGAGAAATGGTAGGTTACCTTATGTCTTGAAATAATTGAATTAGATTTAAGTGCCTATTATTTACATATTTTTCATATTCTTTCTAATACAATTTCTTTTCAAAGACATTACAAGCATTAGTCAAAAGAACCCCCAGTTTCCTCATTTCAGTGGAATCTTGGTCTTTGCATTAAAAAAAAAGAGAAATAGCAGATGTCAGAGGTTTAATTATACATTTTTAATTTTTTTATAAATCTAAGCTATTGAATCCTGTTGTTATAGATGTCTTTCAATGATTCAGTTGAAAATTTAAGATTCTACATGGAAAAATACTAAAATATTTTAAGACTGTCATTTAATAACAAATTATGAAAAGCCTAACTTAGCAGATGGGGAGAAAAATTTTTGTGGTTTGAAATGATTTTATTAACTAGGTATATAAACATTTCACAGAAAGGAAATTCTGAATGTCTTCTTGAGTGTCAGGGCTTTCAGAACTGAATATGTGTACATCTTACTAAAAAATGTCAAGTAATTGTGTACATGTGTGCATGCATATAGATTTTTATAATTTTTTTCTTTGAATATTTCCTTTGCTCTTTTCTATATTTATGGAACTTATTTTTTAAATTATTCCATGTCAGAACATTTCATTCATACTTCTCTCCTCCTTATCCTCCTGTACTATCATCTTGAAAAAAACCTGACTTGGTTGTCCAGGTCATTAAATACTTACGTTAACTTTATTAATTATCATCACTTTACCTGTCATTTTCAAAAACTGTGGTTTATTTGGTTGGGGGGAGGAGTGCAGAAGTTTCTCTCCAAGCTTCCTCTTCCTATGCTACCATTACCCTATCACATTAATTTGCATTTTCTAGAGCTTTACATAAATGGAATCATAAAGTATGCAATCTTTTTGTGTCTATTTTTAATCAGTAGTTTATTTTGAGATTCGTCCATTTTATTAAGAATATCAATAGCTTATGCCTTTTTCATTTTGCTGAGTAGTATCCCAATATATGAATATACTACTTACCCATTGAACTGTTCAATTGTTGATGGAAATTTGGGTTGTTTCCCGTTTAGGGATATTATGAGTAAAGCTTCTGTCAACATTGTATGTGTACAGTGTACAAACTGTTGTATGGATATATACTTTTATTTCTATTTTATAAATATTTAGACTAGGAATATCTGGGTATATGATAGTTGTATTTTTTTTTAACTGTAAACAGCACATATGTCAAGTGCTCAATTTGATAAGTTTTGACATATGTCTCCTCCTATATAACCAGGAGATAGTGAAGGATATGGAAACCTGACGGGGTGCAGTCCATGGGGTTGCAAAGAGTCAAACATGACTTAGTGGCTAAACAACAACAAGGTAATCATCATCACTATCAAAACAACGAACATATCCATCATCCTCAAAAGCTTTTTTATACTTTTTTGTAATTTCATCCTTCTGTCCTTACCCATATTTCTGAAATATATTTTCTTCTTCCTACACAATTAATTCTTATAGTTCAGGTTGCCAATGATAAATTATTATAAATTACATATGAGGTTTTTTTCCCTTTTCATTATTTTGAAGTTGTTGCTCCACTGACTTTCACTTGCATTATTTCTGATGAGAAATCTGATATCATCCTTATATCTGTTCCTTTGCACATAGTGTATATTTTTTCCCCATCAGGTGGCTTTTAGGAGTTTTCTCTTTATTGTTGATTTTGATTAATTAATTTTGATGTATCTTAGTATGTTTACCTCCATGTTCCTTGCACTCGACTGTCATTGAACTTCTTGGGTATTTGGACATTTTTCAGCCACTTTACTTTTTTGCTGTTTCTTCTTCCATTTTTGAAGACTCTAAATACATATACATTAGGCCAGTTGAAGTTGTCCCACAGTTCATCAACACTTTGCATAACTGTAAAAATTATTTTTTTTCCGAGTTACTTTTGGAATTTTCTATTTCCTCAGGTTCATTAATCTCCTGCTAAATTTAACCTGCCATTAATCCCATTTAGAATATTTTTCATCTCATGTATTGTAGTTTTTATTGCTATAAATTCAATCTGGTATTTTTTTGTGTTCTTGATGCAGTAGCTTTATTTTTTTCATTTTTTTAAAAATAAACTCTTATTTTAAAATGATTTTACATTTACAGAAAAATATAAAAATAATGCAGATTTTTCATACCTCCCCAGCCAATCTCCTGTATTAAGTAACATGTATATTAATATATTTGTCATAGTAAGAACCAATATTAATGTATTATTACCAACTAAAGTATATATTTTCTTAACATTTCCATGTTTTTTACATAATGTCCTTTTTATGGGCTTCCCTAAGTTAGCTGAGACAGTAATGAATCTGCCTGCAATGCAGGAGACCTTGGTTTGATCCCTAGTCAGGAAGATCCCCTGGAGAAGGGAATGGCAACCCACTCTAGTATTCTTCCCTAGAGAATTCCATGGACAGACCATGGAGTCACAAAGACTCCATGGCTGAGCGATTCTCAGATCTCATCCAAGAAATCACATTACCTTTAGTAATCAGGGCCAAAGAACTAAATAGACAGTTCTCCAAAGAAGACATATGGATGGCTAACAAACACATGAAAAACACATCACTCATTATCAGAGAAATGCAAATCAAAACCACGATGAGATACCATTTTACACCAGTCAGAATGGCTGCGATCCAAAAGTCAACAAGCAATAAATGCTGGAGAGGGTGTGGAGAAAAGGGAATCCTCTTACACTGTTGGTGGGAATGCAAATTAGTACAGCCACNAGATCAGCCCTGAGTGTTCTTTGGAAGGAATGATGCTAAAGCTGAAACTCCAGTACTTTGGCCACCTCATGCAAAGAGTTGACTCACTGGAAAAGACTCTGATGCTGGGAGGGATTGGGGGCAGGAAGAGAAAGGGACGACCGAGGATGAGATGGCTGGATGGCATCACTGATTCATTGGGCGTGAGGCTGAGTGAACTCCGGGAGTTAGTGATGGACAGGGAGGCCTGGCATGCTGCGATTCATGGGATCGCAAAGAGTTGGACATGACTGAGTGACTGAACTGAACTGAAAGTGGGTCAATGGTAAAGAATCTGCTTGCCAATGCAGGAGGCGCATTTGATCCCTTGGTTGGGAAGATCCACTGAAGGAACAGATAGCAACCCACTCCAGTATTCTTGCCTGGAAAATCCATGGACAGAAAAGCCTGGTGGGCTACAGTCCATGGGGATGAAAAGAGGTGCACAGACTGAGCATGCATGCAAGGAAAGACTGAAAGGAAAAGATACATGAGTTGCCCTCTCTTTCCCTTTTCTCTTGTCATCATTTTCATTATAAATGAAATGTCTAATATATAGGCAAGTGATGTAAGTAAGAGAGGATATGATAGGGACCCTTGGTTGTCTGTGTCTCTCAGAATGCCATTGCCTCTATTCTGTATCTGAAGCAAGTTCTGGTTTGAATGGAAAATTGCCCTCTCTGGGCTGTTATCTCCTGCCTTTGTCAGATGGAACATGCCTAATCAACACTAACTTTAAACCTCACTGAATTCCCATGCATCCTGGAAATGTGTGCTCATGTTCAATCATGTCCAACTCTTTACCACCCCATGCTCCTCTGTCCATGAAATTCTCCGGGCAACAATTCTGAAGTGATTTGCCATTTCCTTCACCAAGGGATCTTCCCAATCCAAGAATCGAGCCCAAGTATCTTGTGTCTCCTGCATTGCAGGCAGATTCTTTACCAACTGTGCCACCCCTAGTTCAACAGAAATTCTGTGCTCACAGGGTATCACAGAGATGATGCAAGGAATGAAACACACTGTTCACATATCTCCTCTGCTTACACATATGTCCCACTGGATGTCACTTACTAAACACAAATTCAAATATAAAATTACCTGTGTCTGTGTCTCTCTTGCTGTCTCACATACAGATGTATAGANAATGAGGTGGATGAAACTGGAGCCGATTATACAGAGTGAAGTAAGCCAGAAAGAAAAACACCAATACAGCATACTAACACATGTATATGGAATTTAGAAAGATGGCAATGATAACCTTGTATATGAGACAGCAAAAGAGACACAGATGTACAGAACAGACTTTTGGACTCTGTGGGAGACTGAGAGGGTGGGATGATTTGGGAGAATGGCATTGAAACATGTATAATATCATATAAGAAATGAATCGCCAGTCTAGGTTTGATGCAGGATACAGGATGCTTGGGGCTGGTGCACTGGGATGACCCAGAGAGATGATATGGGGAGGGAGGTGGGAGGGGGGTTCAGGATTGGGAACTGATGTACACCCATGGCGGATTCATGTGTTGATGTATGGCATAACCAATACAGTATTGTAAAGTAAAATTTAAAAAAAAGAAAATTCAGTAAGCTTGTAATTTAAAAATTAATATATTCAAGAAATAATAGCTTTATCTTAAACCAGACTTCTCTGTCTCAATGCAACTGGCATTTTGGGTCAGATAATCCTTTTCTATAGAGGGCTGTCCTGTATGTTGTAGGATGTTTGGCAGCATTCTTGGTTTCTACCAATTAGCATTAGCAACACCCTAACTCTCAAATTTGGGACAATGAATGTCTCAGTCAGTGCCAATATTCCTTGTGACACAAAATCACCTTTGGTTGAGAACCACTACCTTATGGCGATAATACTGAGGCTATACAACAGAAAACATGAATTCATCAATAAAAGTATCAACAAATACAAAGCAGTTATGAATGAACTTGGCAAGATATCTTCAAGAAAACTATAAGCTTAATCAAAGGATATAAAAGAGGATGTAAATAAATGAAGAGATAAATTACATTCTTATATAAAAAATATCAATACTATATAATAATGTGAACTCTCCCCAAATGAATTTATGCATTTAATGCAATTTTAATCAGTATCCCAGGGGACTTCATTGTATATCTATATAAAATTATTTTTAATTTATACGTAAAACTGAGTAGGCCAAAATAACAAGGTATATATATTTTAAAAGGTTACTAGTAAATATAAAGATGCACTATCTGATAGTAAAAAATGTTTTATTTTTTAATTCTTTCCATCTTTATTGGTACTTTGACATATAACATTGTGTAAATTTAAAGTGTATGTAGGAAGATTTGATATACATATACAGTGAAATCATTATCACATTAGGATTGGTTTAACACATTCCTCATTTTTTATAGTTACTGTTTTGTGTGTGTGGTGAGAACTTTCAAGATTACTCTCTTACTAATTTTTAAATATGCATGTATGCACGTATCCTCAGTTGGGTCCAACTTTTTTGTGACCCCATGGACTATAACCCGCCAGGATTCTCTGTCCACCTGATTTCCCAGGCAAGAATACTGGAATGAGTTACCATTTTCTCCTCCAGGGGATCTTCCCCACACATGGATCAAACCTGCATCTCCTGCATTGTGGGTGGATTCTTTACCATATGAGCCATCAGGGAAGCCCAAAAGGCATTGTTATTTTTCTGGAAGGAAAAAAATTTGAAAAGAAAAGGAAATCCCCAAAGGGTTATTATAATGAATGCAGAAGAAATACAGTTTCATATTTAGAAAGCAAAAGTTGTAAAGAAATTTGTATGTTTGTCTTTCCAAGTATGTAACAGACTTGGCTATGTCTCTAGTTTCTATTTACATTTCCATATATCAGCCTTTGAAGCTGCATATTCCTAATTATAAGAACATTTCATAGCTCATTTCCTCAATAATATTCTAAAAACTGCATTTAAATATTGACTTTTTGACAATTGAAACTATGGTAGCTCACCTGGTAAAGAATCCACCTGCAATACAGGAGACCCAAATTTGATTCCTAGAGAAGAGATAAGCTGCCCACTTCAGTATTCTGGCCTGGAGAACTCCATGGACTGTATAGTCCATGGGGTCACAGAGTTGGACACGACTAAGCGACTTCTACTTTCTTTCACTAAAATACATTCATTACTCAAAAAAACAAAAATTAAAATAGGGCTAGCATGACTCAGAAATCCCACTTCTATGGCCACAGAAATTGAAAGCAGAGTATCAAAGAAAGATTTCCACACTTTAAATTCACAGTGTTCACAATTTCCAAGAGATGGAAGCAACTCAAAGTCCACCAACTAATTAAAATAGTGCCACACTAACTACGGAATATCACAGTCTTTAAAAAGAAGGAAGTCTTGTTTCATGCTACTATGTGGATGTACCTTCAAGATATGATGTTAAGTGAGATAACCCAGTCACAAAAAGTCAATTACTATATGATTCCACCCATATGAAGTATCTAAAGTAGTCAAATTAATGGAAACAGAAAATGTAATGGTGGCTACCTGGAGCTGTGAAGAGGTGAAAGTGGGAAGTTTTCAGTAAGTATAATAAAACTTCAACTTTGCAAGATAGAAAAGTTCTGGAGATCTATTGCACAACAAAATGAATACACTTAAGAGTGTGACCCTGCAGAAGAAAATGGCAACCCACTCCAGTATTCTTTCCTGGGAAATCCCATGGAGAGAGGAACCTGGCGGGCTACAGTGCATGGGGTCTCAAAAGTTGGACAGAACTTAAAGACTAAACCACCACCACCACCACCAGGAGTACTGAACTATGCATTTTAAAGTGATTAGGATGGTAAATTTTATGTTTTGTATTTTTGCCACAATTTTGAAAATTTTAAAAGTATAAAATATAAATATAGATGATATAGATATATCCAATTGTGATGAGTTGTCAAATTTTATAGTAGATCAGGATGATTTCTACCCAAAGAGGTTACTGGGATCAGGAAAAAAAGAATAAATTAGATGTAATATTATAATTCTTGGCCAGAATTAGCTTGTTTGGCTAACATGAGTTCTGAAAAAAAGAATAAATATCTGCTGACTGGAACTGAGGATGAAATGCTTTTCTTAAAATATATCTACTATATTAATATAAGAATACATATAAGCATTAATAAATAAGACAAATATATAGATACTACTATTGGGATAAGAGTTAATTTATGTAGGGTACAATAATCCTATCAGTAATTTAGTAAGTAGAAACTAGTAGCACATACTAGCTGAAAATATGTCACAAATATGGTAGTCTAGTATAGTTTATTACAGTAACTCAGAAAAGTTACAGACTGATTTTAAAATAAAAACACAGCACTGTATCCTATAAATAAAGCTTTTAGTACTTTGAATGCATTTTTTAAGTGAATTTTCTTCTTTTGGAAGAATAACATCAGTTACATTGAGAATCACTATATTCATTTCATTTTGACAGATCCAGTGTTTCATTTGTATTTTATATTATATTTGATTTGTTGTGTTATAGGAAAGAGGCACATACAATCCTTCCATTGAATCTTCCTATTCTCCCCATATGAGTAATATCTTTGCAACAAGTATGTCAGAAACTGAGCAAGATTTCAAGTTAGTCTTTGCCAGTCATCTACTGAAATGAAATCCAAATATAAGTATGGTCTCATTTTAAACAAATTTAATAAACAGAAATATAGGTTTATATGACAGATCAGTAAATCAGTGACTGCTCACTTCACAAAAGGATTCTTCTTAAATTATATACTTCCCTAGAAAAGTTTAAGTGGAATTAAGATTTGTTTACTATAAATTCTCAGTAACAGGTTGATTATGTTGCTAACACCCTTGAGCCAAAGCCCACCAGGAACATACTTGTAAGTGAACAAGTTGATTTTATTACTCATTTAAGTGTCTTCAGTAAGAAAGTGGTATTGTTACTGTTCAGTTACTAAGTCGTGTCTAACACTTTGAGACTCCATGGACTGCAGCATGCCAGGCTTCCCTGTCCTTCACTATCTCCCAGAGTTTGCTCAAACTTATGTCCATAGCATCGGTGATGCCATATGAACTATCTCATTCTCTGTCACCTTTTTCCTTCCTGGCCTCAATCTTTTCCAGCATCGGGGTCTTTTCCAGTGAGTAGACTCTTCCATTCAAGTGGCAAAAGTACTGGGGCTTCAGCTTCAGCATCTGTCCCTCCAATGAATATTCACAGTTTATTTCCTATAGAATTGACTGCTTTGATCTCCATGCAGTCCAAGGGACTCTCAAGAGTCTTCTCCAACACCACAATTTGAAAGCATCAGTTTTTCAGTGCTCAGTCTGCTTTGTGGTCCAATTCTCACATCCTTACATAATTTCTAGAAAAACCATAGCTTTGAATATATGGACTTCTGTCAGCAAAGTGATGTCTCTGTTTTTCAATACACTATCTACGTTTGTCATAGTTTCTCTTCCAAGGAGCAAGTGTCTTTTAACTTCATGTCTACAGTCACTGTCCACAGTGATGTTGAAGCCCAAGAAAATAAAATCTGTCACTGTTTTCACTTTTTCCCCATCTATTTGCCATGAAATGATGGAACCGGATGCCATGATATTAGTTTTTTTGAATGTTGAAGTTTAAGCCAGGTTTTTCACTCTCCTCTTTCACTTTCATCAAGAGGCTCTTTAGTTCTTCTTCACTTTCTGCCAAAAGGGTGGTGTCATCTGCGTATCTGAGGTTATTGATATTTCTCCTGGCAATCTTGATTCCACCTTGTGCTTCATCCAGCCCAGCGTTTCTAATGATGTATTCCGCATATAAGTTAAATAAGCAGGGTGAAAATACAGCCTTGACGTACTCCGTTTCCTATTTGGAACCAGTCTGTTGTTCCATGTCCAGTTCTAACTGTTGCTTCTTGACTTGCATACAGGTTTCCCAGGAGGCAGGTAATGCTGTCTGGTATTCCCATCTCTTTAAGAATTTTCTGCAGTTTGTTATGATCCACACAGTCAAAGACTTTAGCATAGTCAATGATGAAGCAAATGATTTTCTGGAATTCCCTTGTTTTTTCTATGATCCAAATGATGAAGACAATTTAACCTCTGGTTCCTCTGCCTTTTCTAAATTCCAACTTGTACATCTGGAAATTCTTGGTTCACATACTGCTGAAGACTAGCTTGAAGGATCTTGAGCATTACTTTGCTAGCATGTGAATGTGTGCAACTGTACAGTAGTTTGAACATCCTTTGACAGTGCCCTTCTTTGGGATTGGAATGAAAACTGACCTTTCCATTCCAATCTAAAAGAAAGTGTTAGGAAGAATTTATGATACAATTTGGGCTTTGGTTGGGTGATACTGTGGAGGGTCAAAGGAATCAAGGCCTTGCTTTGTGCTGAGTGCTGTTACGAGTTGGGTCAAATCTACGACTGGGCATCTTAATAAATTTTATCTATAGTGAGGGTATACTAGAGTAAGAATAAAGCTGCGATTGCTTAAGAAATAGCAGTCACTCACAGTGGTTTATTTAGAAGATGTAAGTTTTGTATAGAAGGTTAAAACCTGTATGTTTTGTATTTAAAATGAAGAGTAATTGAGAATTTTAAATAAAGAATGGTATGTCCAGATTTTTATTTAAGAAAGATAGTGCTTAGTTGCTCAGTCATGCCTGACTCTTTGCGATGCCATGGACTGTAACCTGCCAGGATTCTCTGTTCATGGGGATTCTTCAGGCAAGAATACCGGAGTGGGTTGCATTCTCTCCTCCAGAGGATCAAACCCAGGTATATTACATTGCAGGCAGAGTCTTTACCATCTGAGCCATCAGAGAAGGCCAAGAATACTGGAGTGGGTAGCCTATCCCTTCTCCAGAAGAACTCCCTGACCCAGGAATCAAACTGGGGTCTCCTGCATTGCAGGCAGGTTCTTTACCAGCTGAGAGAGGGGATAAATAATAGATACAACAACAAATTAGCAGATAGTTGTATTAATTCATAATTTGAGGCTCACATTGAAGGTGAAAATTTGAGAGGTAGAATCTACTTGATTTGATCAATAGATAGAAATACTTGATTTCTAACTGTGTATTAGTCATGGAGAGAAGAAAGTCAAGGAAAACTCTAAGATTTCTAAACCATTACCAAAAATGAGAATATGATCAAAGGTGCAGGGTTTTTGAAGGAGAGTGGATGGGTAGGGGGATGGAGAAGTTGAGTTAGTTAGAAGTTAAACATAATTCATGTTCTAGAAGACATCCAAATGGAGATATCTAGATAGAAATTGAAATGTGAGATTCAAGCTATAAATAAGCAAATAAGTAAATTGATAAATAAATTAAAGGTTTGCCCTGAAGGTAATATTTCAAAATCATTTCATCATATAATGTAATGGTTAGTTTCATGTGTGCATTTGGCTGGGCTATAGGATTCTTAGATATTTGAACAAATGTCATTCTGAATGTGTGAAGGTGTTTTGGGATAAGAAAGAAAGTGAAAGTGCTAGTCATTCAGTCATATCTGACTTCTTGCGACCCCATGGACTATATGGACTGTAGCCTGTCAGGCTCCTCTGTCCATGGAATTCTCCAGGCAAGAATACTGGAGCGGCTTGCCATTCCCTCCTCCAGGGGGATCTTCCTGACCCAGGGATCAAACACAGGTCTCCTGCATTGTAGTCCGGTTTTTTACTGTCTGAGCCACCAGGGAAGTCCCAGAGAGTTAATCTTTGGGACAAGATTAATGTTCAAATCAGTGGACTTTGAGTAAAGGAGATTGCCTTACATAATGTGGGTCAGTCTCATGCAACCAACTGAAAACTTAAGTAGAACAAAAAGACCTCCTCTGAGCAAGAGATAATCTCCAGCAGATTGCCTTTAGATCTCATCTGCAACATTGGCTCTTACTGGTTGTGTGGCAAATGGCCTTCAGACTGGAACTGAAACATCAGATTTCTCCAATCTGCTGGCCCACCCTGCAGATTCGGACTTGTCAGTCTCCTTAATCATAAGGAGCCAATTCCTTATTATAAATTTCTTTATATATATATGTGTGTGTGTGTGTGTGTGTGTGTGTATATATATATATATATATCTCCTGTTAGTTCTGTTTCTCTAGAGGACCCTGACTAATGCATATTACACACATACACACACACACACACACACACACACACACACACACACACACTGGTTTGCCATCATATAGGGACAAAATATAAAATAACCAAGAAAAGTGAAAATATTTGGAGGTTGAATGGAGCAAGAAGAGGGATGGAAACAGACTGAGAAGGGGTATTAAGAAATACAGGAAGGGAAGTAGCCAAAAATAGTGTCCAAGAAGAGCTGACAAGAGCTAACAGCTCCTGTCAGAACTGAATGGTGAACAGGGTCAAGTGCTACAAGGTAGTACAGGAAGATGAAGATTAAAAAGTGCCCATGTGGATTCTGTAAGGATGAGGTAGAAGTTAGATCAGTCAGAGCATCATCCTGTCTTTTATGAGATGCTGTGATAGCAGAATATGAGAATAATACCTTACATTTGTAGAGTACTTCATCATCTACACAGCCCCTTCACACATTTATTTATTTGATTTAATCTTCATAACAGCACACTGTGAGAGAAAAAGGTAGAGTTATTCTCATTTTAAATTTGAGGAACTGAAAACATAAACTGCTCAAAGGTTTAACATTTCAATGTCAAAATTGGTATTAAAAAAAATCCAGACCTGCTAATTCTTAGTGTAATTCAATTACACTATACCACAAGGATCTTCTACCAAGCTATATAAAATTCTAGAGAATCTTGATGCAGACTAGCAAGAAACTTGGTTATCCCTGACATCAACATCAAAAGTTAGATTTCCCAAGCATTCCTGGTTTTAGTAAGCCATTATGGGAGTTTCATTCTTTAAACCATTATGGGGCCTCCTCACTTTTTTGTTCTCTACTACCTTGTAAGTTAATTGCATTCCATCTTTTGATTACTATTTTTCATCTAGTCACACTCTCTTTTAAAATAGTAATAATAATAGCTAATATTTGCATAGTAATTACCATATTATGAATACTCTTCCAAATATCTTGTATATATTAAATCATTTAATACTCAGAATAAACTTATGAGTTAGGTATTATTATTACTACTCTGATTTTGTAAAGAAGAAAACAGAGGTGCTGATTATTATTTAAATGACTTGATTAAGGTAATACTGCTAAGTGGTGAGACTGGGATTCAAACTTATTCCTTTCCAGTATTTGTTGTTCAATCGCTCAGTCCTATCTGACTCTTTGCAACCTCATGGACTGCAGCACACCAGGCTTCCTTGTCCTTCATTTCCTGGAGCTTGCTCAAACTCATTTCCATTGAGTCGGTGATGTCATCCAACCACTTTGTCCTCTGTTGTCCCCTTCTCCTCCTGCCTGAAGTCTTTCCCAGCATCAGGGTCGTTTCTAATGAGTCAGTTCTTCACATCAGGTGGCCAAAGTACTGGAGCTTCAGCTTCAGCATCAGTCCTCCCAATGAATATTCAGGGTTGATTTCCTTTAGGAGTGACTGGATTTATTTCCTTACAGTTTAAGGGACTCTCCAGAGTCTTCTCCAACATCACAGTTCAAAAACATCAATCCTTTGGCACTCAGCCTTCTTTATGGTCCAACTCTCACATCTATACATGACTACTGGAAAAACCATAGCTTTGACTATATGGACCTTTGTCAGCAAAGTAATTTCTCTGCTTTTTAATATGCTATCTAGCTTTGTCATGAGACGGCAATGGCAACCCACTCCAGTGTTCTTGCCTGGAAAATCCCAGGGGAGGCGGAGCCTGATGGGCTGCCGTCTATGGGGTCGCACAGAGTCAGACATGACTGACGCAACTTAGCAGCAGCAGCAGCAGCAGCTTTGTCATAGTTTTTCTTCTAAGGACCAAGCATCTTTTAATTTCACGGCTACAGTCACCATCTGATCCATTGATTATGGAGCCCAAGAAAATAAAATTTGTCACTGTTTCCATTGTTTCCCCATCTATTTGTCGTGAAGTGATGGGACTGGATTCCATGATCTCAGTTTTTGAATGTTGAGTTTTAAGCCAGCTTTTTCACTCTCCTCTTTCACTTTCATCAAGAGGCTCTTTAGTTCCTCTTCACTTTCTGCCATAAGGGTGTTGTCATCTGCCTATTTGAGGTTATCAATCTTTCTCCCAGAAAGCTTGATTCCAGCATTTTGCCTGATATACTCTGCATAGAATTTAAATAAATAAGGTGACAATATATAGCCTTGATATACTCCTTTCCCAATTTGGAACCAGTCCATTGGTTCATGCCTTGTTGTAACTGTTGCTTCTTGACCTGAATACAGGTTTCTCAGGAGGCAGGTAAGGTGTTATTGTCTTCTAACTTCAATGAGGCCCATTAACTCTGACATTCTAATATAGGGTTAACAAATTCATATATATTCAGTT
>SJYA01003353.1:64370-74429 GCA_006410615.1 Neotragus moschatus | reverse complement strand
TCTATATATATAGGTCTTTTGTTTCTTTAGGTAAATTTATTCCTAAGTATTTTATTCTTTTTGTTGCAATGGTGAATGAAATTGTTTCCTTAATTTCTCTTTCTGTTTTCTCATTGTTAGTGTATAGGAATGCAGGGGATTTCTGTATGTTAATTTTATATCCTGCAACTTAATATATTTATTGATTAGCTCTAGTAATTTTCTGGTGGAGCCGTTAGGGTTTTCTATGTAGAGGATCATGCCGTCTGCAAACAGTGAGAGTTTTGCTTCTTTTTCTTGCTGGATTCCTTTAATTTATTTTTCTTTTCTGATTGTTATGGCTAAAACTTCCAAAACTATGTTGAATAGTAGTCGTGAGAGTGGGCATCCTTGTCTTGTTCCTGACTGTAGGGAAAATTCTTTCAATTTTTCACCACTGAGGATGATGTTTGCTGTGAGTTTATCATCAGTTCAGTTCAGTTCAGTCGCTCAGTCGTGTCTGACTCTTTGCAACCCCATGAATTGCAGAACGCCAGGCCTCCCTGTCCATCAGCAACTCCCGGAGTTCACTCAGACTCATGTCCATCGAGTCAGTGATGCCCAGGATGTGATCTATCCTGGAGAATGTTNGATGTTTGCTGTGAGTTTATCATCAGTTCAGTTCAGTTCAGTCGCTCAGTCGTGTCTGACTCTTTGCAACCCCATGAATTGCAGAACGCCAGGCCTCCCTGTCCATCAGCAACTCCCGGAGTTCACTCAGACTCATGTCCATCGAGTCAGTGATGCCCAGGATGTGATCTATCCTGGAGAATGTTCAATGTGCACTTGAGAAAAAGGTGAAATTCATTGTTTGGGGGTGAAATGTCCTATAGATACCAATTTGGTCTAACTGGTGCATTGTATCATTTAAACCTAGTGTTTCCTTGCTAATTTTCAGTTTAGTTGTTCTATCCATAGGTATAAGTGGGGTATTAAAGTCTCCCACTATTATTGGGTGCTGGGAGCCAGCACCCTAACCCTAACTCACCCATGACAAGGTCATGTGGAAGAAAACTATTAGGCAAGGCTTCAGGACTCAAGGGGCTCCCTAGACCTGCTTGAGCATCTATCCCAAAACCAGAATCTGTCTGTCTTACTATTTTGTGTCTTTTACCAACTCTTCTGATATTAACAGGGGGCTATCCCTGACTACCTTTCTCTGGAAAAATCAACTTAGGGCTCTACCTAATAAGTTTTCTGGACATAAGAGGAATATTTCAATTCAAACCCCCTCTGTTAGCATTCTATCTTGCTTGGCAGGTATGCATATGGATAGCATTCTATCCAGACTCTTGCAGCTATGCATATGATTGTTCAGAGCTCCCAACTGTGAGAGGTATGGGAAGCTTAAAATATAAAGCCTTTCAAAGAGTTGAAAGTTATTAGAATAGTGCTGATGTAGGATTTCATTATTGGGCCAATGCTTGTTGCTAAGTTCCCATATCTCTTATCCACTGTGCACCTGGCAGTGCATTAGTTAACATAGTTGGAATGTAAGAAAAACAAGTGTAGCCTTGAAATTAACCACATCAGACTTTTGAGCTAATTGGTTCTTTCTTTTAACTCACTGCACCTTTGCTCCGTGTGAAATGTAACTCTGCTTAACATTTTCTGAGGCTGACATAGATTAGAAATATAAAGAAAAAAAAATTTCAAGGGAAAATAAGTTTTTTGGTTGAACAGCCTTTATCAAATATGGTCATATAATGTTCACAGGCCTCCAAGGCCAAAAGATAATGTACACAATATTGTTTAGGGGAAAAGTATGCAGAAAAAAATCCTTGTTTTGATAAAGACAAAACAGATGTAATATTTGGGCTGACTCTGTATGACTTTGCATCTTTCATTTCCCTCTATGTACAAGTTAATGTATAAAAGTCCCTTTTGAAAATAAAATAATGGGCCTCGCTCAAGGCCTGTGTTTTTCTTTTTTTGATCTCTTTCTTTCTCTCTCCCTCTCCTTCCCTCTCTTTTTCAGGCTGATCCCTTGTAACACAGAGGCTCTCTGCATTCACTTTCTTGCCTGGGCTTCTAAGACTTTATTAGCTTTCTGTATAAACCAAGGGATATCAGCCTCTTTCTCTCCTCTATTTTCTTATCTACAATATTCTTTCCTTATCTATCTCTAAATCATTCACTGACGCCGTTTCTCCTTCTGGTTCCCCTGTATCCTGTGGGGGCTGGACCCTGGCAATTGGGTTATTGTTAATTTCCCCTTTCATACTTGTTAGCATTTGCCTTAAAAATTGTTTTGCTCTTTTATTGGATGCATATATATTTATAATTATTATATCTTCTTCGATTGATCCTTTGATCATTATGTAATTTCCTTCTTTATCTCTTTTCACAGCCTTTATTTCAAGTCTATTTTAGCTGATATGAGTATTGCTACTCCTGCTTTTTTTTGTTTTCCATTTGTTTGAAATATTTTTTTTCCAGCCCTTCACTTTCAGTCTGTATGTGTCCCTTGTTTTGATATGGTTCTCTTGTAGACAGCATATATAGGGGTCCTGTTTTTGTATCCATTCAGCTAGTCTTTGCTAGTCAACCCATTCACATTTAAGGTAATTATTTATAAGTATGATCCCATCGCTATTTACTTTGTTGTTTTGGGTTTGAGTTTATACACCTTTTCTGTGTTTCCTGTCTAGAGAAAATCCTTTAGCATTTGTCAGAGAGCTGGTTTGGAGGTGCTGAATTCTCTCAGCTTTTCCTTGTCTGTAAAGCTTTTGATTTCTCTTTCATATTTGAATGAGATNGCAGGAGGAGAAGGGGACGACAGAGGATGAGATGGCTGGATGGCATCACTGACTCGATGGACGTGAGTCTGAGTGAACTCCGGGAGTTGGTGATGGACAGGGAGGCCTGGCGTGCTGCGATTCATGGGGTCGCAAAGAGTTGGACACGACTGAGCGACTCAACTGAACTTAACTGAACAATATACAACCTTAATATATTCCTTTCCCATTTTTGAACCAGTCCATTCTTCCGTGTCTGGTCCTAACTGTTGTTTCTTGACCTGCATACAGATTTCTCAAGAGACAGATAAGGTGGCCTGGTATTCCCATCCCTTTAATTTTCCAGTTTGTTGTGATCCACACAGTGAAAGGCTTTAGCATTGTCAATGGAGCAGAAGTAGATGTTTTTCTGGAATTCCCTTGCTTCTCTATGGTCCAATAGATGTTGGCAATTTGATCTCTGATTCCTCTGGCTTTTCTAAATCCACTTTGTACATATGGAAGTTCTCTCTCTCTTTTTTTTTTAAATTTTAATTGGAGGATAATTACTTTACAATATTGTGGTGGTTTTTGCCATACATTCACATGAATCAGCCATGGGTTTACATGTGTTCCCCATCCTGACCATCCTTCCCCATCCTATTCCTTAGGGTCATCCCAGTGCACCAACCCTGAGCACCCTGCCTCATGCATCGAACCTGGACTGGTGATCTATTTCACATATGATAATATACATGTTTCAGTGCTATTCTCTCAAATCATCCCACCCTTGCCTTCTCCCACAGAGTCCAACAGTCTTTTCTTTGCATCTGTGTCTCTTTTGCTGTCTCGCATTTGGATCATTGTTACCATCTTTCTAAATTCCATATACATGTGTTAATATTTCACATACTGCTGAAGCCTAGCTTGAAGAATTTTGAGCATTACCTTGCTAGCATGTGAAATGAACACAATTGTACAGTAGTGTGGACATTCTTTGGCATTGTAATGAGTTACAATTATTGATTTTTTGGTGGTTAAATTAACCTTGTTTTTCTGATACAAATCCCACTTGGTAATGGTTTGTAATCATTTTCATATATTGCTAGATTTTATTTGCTTGTACATTGTTGAAGGGTTTTCTGTCTATATTCTTAGGACACATTGGTTTGTGGTATCATTTTTTTAATTTGATATTTCTATCTGATTTTGTTATAATAGTAACTCTGGTATCACAGAATGAGTTTAGGTGTTCCCTCCTCTTCCATTTTTGAACAACTTTGTGAAAAGCTAGTATTAATTTTTTTTTTTTAGTGTTTGGTATAATTCAAAAGTAAAGCTATCAGAGCATATCCATAACACATATGATGGTGCACATAAAGATGTCCTACATTTCTCTGAAGTTCTGTTGATTTTTCTTCATTCTAGTTTCTCTTCAGATTGCATAATCTCTATCAATATATCCATTTTCAAGTTTGCTTATTCTTTCTTATGCCAGTTCATGTACACTGTTGAGATTCTCTAATAATTTTTTTTCCCATTTTGGTTACTGTAATTTCTTACTCCAGAGTTTCTTTTTTAAAAAATAATTTCTGCCACTTTAGTAAGATATTCTTTGATAAAGCATTGTGTTTAAATAACCTCTTAGTTCCTTAAGAATGGTTTTCTTTAGCTCTTTTAACATATTTGTAATAGATAATTTGAAGTCTTTGTTAAATCAGGCATCCGGCTCTCTCAAAATCAATTTCCATCGCCTGCTTCTTTTTACTGTGCATCAGTCATATACTCCTTTTTTTTCACACATGTCATAAGCTTTTGTTCAAAACTGGACAATTTCAGTACAGCAACTTAGGGTGCTGATTCCCCTTATTGCTCTCCAAGTCTTGTTTGTAATATTGTTTGCTTATTTCTTTACTTTTTGAGTTGGCTAGGCTATTTTATTAGAGTTTATTTGCCCTGCAATATTAATCCATTTATGTTGCTCCTTAGCAGGTACAACCTTACAAAATCTATACAGTCATTCTGGGACTATCATGATTTTAACATGACTTGACTTGACTGTATATTCCTCTAATCTCTCTATTAAACTGCCTGCTTCCTTTTGTATATCACTCAGCCCTTCCACCACACTAATTCCTGAGTGATTATCGTTGTTTAATCATTCAGTTGTGTCCAACCCTAATCTTACCCCATGGACTATGGACCACTAAGCTCCTCTGTCCATGGGATTTCCCAGGCAAGACTACTGAAGTGGGTTGCTATTTCCTTCTCCAGGGGATCTTCTCAATCCACTGATCAGACTCTTGTGTCCTGTACTGGAAGGCTGATTCCTTACCACTGAGCCACCTGACAAGCCCTCCTAAGTGACTGTTCTATTATTTTTCACAATGTCCTGGGGCACATAGTGTTTCATAGTCTAATCCAATTAATTCAGACAGGGATATAGTTTGAGGCCAGTTTTGAGGGTTGTTCTGACCCCAAGAGGGCTCTTCTTACCTATATCCTTCTATGGTTCTCTTTGGCAAACTATCTAGTGTCTTACTTATAATTGTTAATTAAAAGAAGAAACTGTTTTTGAGATTGCCTTTAGGCTTGAACTGCCGACACTCTGTTTCAAATATAACCAGTTCCTTTGAGGGACCTCTTTTCATATAAACTTCCTTACCTCTAGGACAGATGCTCTGTGTCACTAATTTGGGCACCTGAAGGTGTAATGTGTTGAATGTTGGCCACTCTCAAAGATATTTCCAACTTGAACTTATTAATATGAGCTTATTTTAACAAGGGATATTTGAAAAGGTAATTAAGTTAAGGATTTCAAGATGAGATAAACTTGGGTTACCCATATGTGCCCTAATCTCAATGACATATGTGGTTTTAGAATTGGATAATAGGCAGAGGCTGGAAGAATTCAAAGGCAAATGATAGCAAGAGCTTAGGTTGCCTTGAAGAGACTTGGTGGAAATTTGGACTTTAAATGCAATTTTTGCAAGAGCTTCTAAGGAATTAAGGAGTACTTTACAGAAAACATCTATCATCTTGGCGAATACATATATCATTATGAATAGAATGTGGGTGAAAATATGAATGTTAAAGATCTTTCTGGCGAGAGCTCAAAAAGAGATAAAGAATATGTTATTTTGAACTGGAGGAATGGCAATCCTTGTTATGTAGTAGCAGAAAACTTGACTGAATTACATTCTGCTGTTGGTTGGAAAGTATAATTTATGAACCATGAGCTTGGGTGTTTCACTGAGGATGTTTTTAAATAAAGTGTGAAAGCTACAGCATGGTTTCTCCTTGCTGCTTATAGTAAAATGAGAGAGGAAATAGATAAATTGAAGAAATCAGCACTTGGTGATTTGGAAGTTTCTTACTTAACCAGAATATAAAGAATACTGAAATTGTGAAATTCACTGTCAGAAATGATTAATCTAGAGAGAAGGACAAGGATTGCCTAGACAAACTTTTTAGGAAGAGACTGGGCATGTGACTCAGGGATCCAATTGACCATCTCAAAAGTAGCCAGGAATAGGGTTATCCAGAAAGGGTTTATGGAGAACTCTCTGTCTGATGTCATGGACCCTGCTGAAATATGTGAGAGACCAACCAGGTATTTATGAATATTATATCAGCAGAAATACTGCCATCTTGAACTGAAGAGGAAAAGACAGGACAAAATAATGGAAGGCTCTCAGATATCCGAGTTTATACAGATTAGCAAATGGACCAATTGATATACTCAGCTGTAAAAGTGCTACCTTTCAAGAAAAAGGAAGAATGATTCCCATGAGCAGAACTTTGGACACAGAGGCAGAAACTCACTCATACCAGATTTAGATAAATTAGATAATTTAGGTGATGAGACTTGGAACTTTCTAAGCTAATGATATTTACATGAGAGTTTAGACTTAGAGTTGATACTCCATTGAGTTGAGAGTTTGGGGATATTAGGATGGGTTGAATACATTTTTGTACATGGGAGAGAGATGAATTTTGAGGACTATAAGGAAAACTGTAATGAGTTGATTATGCCTTCCTCCCTCACAAAGAAAAGATATGCATAGCCAGAACCCGTAAATGTGAAATGATTTCGAAAAAGAGTCTTTGCAGATTTAATTAAGATAATGACCTCAAGATGAGATCATTTTGCATTATAAGAGTGGACCCCAATTCAAAAGCAAATGTTCTTATAAGAAAAGGGAGGGGGGAGTAAGGCAAAGAGGAGAAGCTCATGTGAAGACCAAGGCAGAGCCTGTATTTAGGCACCATCAAACCAAGGAATACCCAGAGGTACTAGAAGCTGGAAGAGGAAGAAAAAGATTCTCCCCTAGAGCCTTCAGAAGGATTGTGTCCCTGCTGATAACTTGATTTCTGACTTCTGGCCTCCAGAACTATTGGATATTAAATATTGTTTTGGACCAAGTGTTTTTGCTTCTTTGTTTTGCTTTATTTGTTTTACAATAAGAAACAATGTTTTATAGAGTTATAACCTCTGCACTTCTGAGCTTGCCTCTCTTTTTTAGAACTTTTTGCCTACCACTGAGCTGGGATATAGATTTTCAAGCTCAGCATCCTCAGCTTACAGTGCCTTTGGTAGGGCCTCTATCCTACAGGTAAAATCTGGGTAGGAAGGAATCCCCTACATTCTGGGTGACTCACCAAGACTATAATTTCTTCAACTCATAAGGGGAAAGAATGAGAAATGCTGATGACTTGCTCTTCCCAATGAGATAAAGTAAGTCACAACTTGGAACTGATAGGACAGGGAATACTGTCTTATTGATCACACACACCATTGTGGAACATTCATCAGTCTGATTTTCATAGAGAGGAAGGGAGTAGATCATAGCTCAAATGCTACAGATTCTTGCTATTCTTACCTAGTTTTAGTAGATTTTTCTTGAATAAATGTTCCATCATTTTCTGTATAACCATAGGACAATATCCATAGACTTTAAATAACTGGAATTTTCTATGGTTTGTAATAGCTTTGCTTATTTCACTGGAGAGAAGGGCCACAAAATTCCTCACTATGATTCTGGGATTGGAGCTCCCTTATTTTTTTATTGGATAATTGATTTTTACTTAATTTTAGATAATTTTAGATTCATATGCAGTTGTAATAAAGAATACAGAGAGATCCCATTTGCCCTTTACTATTTTCCCTAATAATACCTTGCAAAACTATAATACAATATCCCCACCAGGATATTGACATTGACAAAGTCAAGATACAGAACATTTCATCTCCACAAGGATCTTTCATGTTGTTGTTTCACAGCTACAACCACCTCCCTCAGAGACTAAGGGCCTTACGGTCACCATCAAGAACACCACTAGGGGAGCTCTAAAAGGAGAAGATGGGGTCAAGGAGGAAGTAGATAGGATTTTGAAGAAATAATGGCTAAAAATGTCCCAAATATGAGGAAAGAGATGGATATATAAATACAAGAATCTCAATTAACTCCAAGTACAATAAATACAAAGAGACACAGTATAATCAAACTGTCGAACTAAAAAGACAGTCTTGAAAGCAGCAGGAGAAAAGTACTCATCACACAGAAGGACTCTCCAATAAGATTATCATTGTAGTCCATAATGCAGTAGGATAATAGTATTTAAAGTGCTGAAGGAAAGAAGAACTGTTGAGAATCCTATACATGGCAAAACTGTCCTTCAAAAATGAAAATGAAGGAAAAATTAAAACATTCCCAAATAAACAAAAGCTAAGGGAGTTCATTAGTGTTAATGTTCATTAATATTACCCTATAAGAATAAAGTCTTTCAAATCCAAAAGAATGATACTAGATTCAAACCATATACATTTAATTTAAAATCATATGAAAATGTCAAAATCTTCAGTGAAGGTAAATACATATACAAATATAAAACATATTATTTTAACTTTGAAAATGAACTAAAATTATCTTTTTTCAAAGGCAACCTGATCGTATTAGTAAAAACCCTAAACAATACACACTGTTACAACTAATAAAAAATTCAATCTACACAAAAAAATGTTATTTGTATACATTAAAATGAAAAAACCAAAAAGGAAATTAAGAATTATTCATTTTAAATAGTATTTAAAACAATGAAATACTTAAGAAAAGCTTAACCAAGAAGGGAAAAATATTGTACAGGGAACACAACAAAAATTTGTTGAAAGAAATGAAATAAGACAAATTTTTAAAATCCCATGTTCATGTATTGAAAGATTTAATATTGTTAAGATGTCAGTACTAATCAAATAAATCAANAGGAAATTAAGAATTATTCATTTTAAATAGTATTTAAAACAATGAAATACTTAAGAAAAGCTTAACCAAGAAGGGAAAAATATTGTACAGGGAACACAACAAAAATTTGTTGAAAGAAATGAAATAAGACAAATTTTTAAAATCCCATGTTCATGTATTGAAAGATTTAATATTGTTAAGATGTCAGTACTAATCAAATAAATCAAGGGATTCAATGGAATCCCTACCAAAATTTTTGGAGAAACAGAAAAATCCATCCTAAAATTGACATGGACTCTCAAGTTACCCCCAAATAGCTACATATTGAAAATTAAAAACAAAGTTGAAGGTATCCCACTTCCTGATTTCAAAACGTATTACAAAGCTACAATAATCAAAACAGTGTGGTACTAGCATAAGATCAGTTCAGATCAGTTGCTCAGTCGTGTCTGACTCTTTGCAACCCCATGAACCACAGCACACCAGGTTTCCCTGTCCATCACCAAATCTAGGAGTTCACTCAAACTCATGTCCATCGAGTTGGTGATGCCATCCAACCATCTCATCCTCTATCGTCCCCTTCTCCTNCCATAGGTGTGTGGATTTATCACTGGGCTTTCTATTTTGTTCCATTGATCTATATTTCTGTCTTTGTGCCAGTACCATACTGTCTTGATGACTGTGGCTTTGTAGTAGAGCCTGAAGTCAGGCAGGTTGATTCCTCCAGTTCCATTCTTCTTTCTCAAGATTGCTTTCAGCACTTTTAATATACCATCCCACTGTCTTCTGGCCTTCAAGATCCTGGCCGAGAAATCTGCCAATAGCCTTACGGAGCAAGGAGGAAGGGTTATTTGTATGTAATTAGTTTCCTATCTCTTACTGCTTTCAAAATTGAAACTTTGACTTTTGATAATTTGATTTAAACGTGCTTCAGGGTAACCTTCTTTGTGTTGGTCTTGCTTGGGGGTACTTTTGCTTCATATATCTGGAGTTCCATATCCCTCCTAAGACTTAGGAAGTTTTCAGGAATTATTTTTTTACCAGGCTTTCTGCCCCTTTCTCTCTTCTCCTTTGGGGATTTC
>SJYA01003353.1:18028-28392 GCA_006410615.1 Neotragus moschatus | reverse complement strand
GGGATGAAGGGAGAAAATCTCCACTTCTGAGAGGTAGAAGATTCTATATATATTATTTGGAACTTTGAGAATTACATATTTAAGATAGTTTTATTCCTCAATAGAAAAGACTGCATCAAGAAACTAAATATATGATGCTCACCTATAGAAATTCAAAGTATACAGCTTGTGATTCATCTTGATTATACATCATATCATGTTCATAGTGACACTTCTGAGGTTTATGGGTAATAAATCATTAAAGACCATTTTTGTCTTCATTAGGAGATGTTTTTATGTCCCTCATACTGGTGGAAGATAGCTCAGAGAAACATAGACTGAAATTTAACTCCTGTTTCTTCATTTCAGTTTCTGAAATGAATCTTCATTTCAGTTTCTGCCAATATTGGTCCTTTTGCTACCAACAGTAACTTAAAGTGTGGATCTGACGTCCTTGACAATGGGAGATATGAAATCTCATAAATTCTGAACACATTGTGAAAGTTACTAAAAGTCTCATACATTTACTTAGCTCTAGCTATTTAAAAAATATGACACTTTTTGAAACAAATATTTCTCATTGTGGTCATCCTTGGATTTTATTTTTTATAGGTTCCACTTTTAACTCCTTTTCCAATTCTTATCACAGTTGAGGAGTTTCCCTGGTGGCTCAGTGGTGAAGAGCCTGCCTGCCAATGCAGTAAACATGGGTTTGATCCTTTGGTCAGGAAGATTCCCTGGAGAAGGAAGCAGCAATCCACTCCAGTATTCTTGCCTGGGAAATCCCATGGACAGAAGGTGCCTGGAGGGCCACAATCCATGGTGGTCACAAAACAGTTGGGCACAACTTGGCAACTAAACAATAGCCATCACAGTTGAGCATATCCTGTTATTCTCTATGTTGTATTAGGCAACTAATTTTTTCTCCCGAAATGAATCAATGTGTACACTGGAATAACAATTTGATTCCAATCCAAAAATTACCTTTTGTCTTCTAACCCTTCTTTTTGAAAAATCAGCAACATCACTGAACATTGCTCACTAAGTAATGAAGGTGAAGAGAAACTATGATTCCTACTTTAATAATAATATCACCTTGCAGTTTATAGAGGGCTTTCATATATGTTTTCTCATGTGATCATATGATTTGCTCCCAAAATCTCAGGAGGAAAGCATACTAGAAATCATAATTTTAAAATGAAAAAACTAAGACAAACAGAAGTCAATGGCTTGCCCTTACCACTCTTGAAAATTAGCATCATATGGTATGTACATCTTTCAATCTGATTAGATGAGTTTAGGCTATGAACCAGCATCTCAGTAGCTTAACACATCAAAAGTTTATTTCTTACACACACAAAAAATCCACTCTGAGTCTAGGAGAATCTCCCAGAGATTCATCTATTGGTCATTTAATATTTCAGGCTTCTTGGTTTATCTTCCTCACCTTCAATACAATAAATACATGCTTCCAGAATTACAATGGCAAAAAAAAAGAGAACATGAAGAAACTCACACCAGTCCTTAGATACTTCTAACCAGAAATGGCACAGGTCACTTCTCTCATCCCATTGGATAAAGCAAGTTATATGACTGTGTCCAACTTAAAGGAGGCTCTTCCCTGGTGGCTAAGAGGTTAAAGTGTCTGCCTCTAATGTGGGAAACCTGGGTTCGATCCCCAGGTCTAGAAGATCCCTTGGAGAAGGAAATGGCAACCCACTCCAGTATTCTTGCCTGGAGAATCTCATGGACGGAGGAGCCTGGTGGGCTACAGTCCATGAGGTCTCAGTGAGTCGGACACGACTAAGCGTCTTAACTTCTTTAACTTAACTTAAAGGATGCATGTGCCCAAAAGGAGGAGAAAATCAGAGACTTTGGTGAACATTTGTATGCCTGCTACAAAGTATTTGTTTTGTTCCCTTCCACAAGATCATACTTCCTCAACTTAGAATGTTCATGAGTAGTGTTAGTAACGACTGACCAGCTAATGAAGTGTCCTTCTGGACTTAGAATCTAAACAATTTTAAGACTCCAGTACACTTTTTTCAATTCACATTAGGTAAAAGATTCTCAAAGAGGCCTTGTTACCTAGTAGTGAAGAGCTTAAGTTTTGAAGTCAGAACAACAGTTCAAAACCATCTTTACTACTTATCTTTGAGACTTGGGACTAGGTGTTTTACATTTTCAAGTGAAAAGGAAATAAAAATGGTATCAACCTTACAGATTTCTTCTGAGTATTAAGAAAGATAATGCATAAAACCACAGTGTTTGACATAGAGTAAACCCTCAATCAATGTATATAGCTTTCATTATATTGTAGCCCACTATAATGATAATATACATATTATAAATAAACAGGTTTTAGAAAACATCACTAGGAACAAAGCTAGTGGAGGTGATGGAATTCCAGTTGAACTATTTCAAATCCTGAAAGATNTTTCTGCCATAAGGGTGGTGCCATCTGCATATCTGAGGTTATTGATATTTCTCCCAGCAATCTTGATTCCAGCTTGTGTTTCTTCCAGTCTAGCATTTCTCATGATGTACTCTGCATATAAGTTAAATAAGCAGGGTGACAATATAAAGCCTTGACATACTCCTTTTCCAATTTTTAGTAAATATCCACTAATATTTCACTGACTTATAACTAATAAAACTATCTCATCATGTAACTTATTTTGATCCTTTGCTGTATATTTTGCAAGCAATTTATACCAGAAGGCTAACTGCAGAGTTACATTGCTTGATTGAGATGTAAATGGAGGATATACTCAGCTTTTCTTCTTCCACGTGACAATGCAGGTGGCACTAAATATTGGGACATTGGGCATTTGTTTATCTGTGTAGCAAAGCACAAATCAAGGCAGAACATATAAGCATTGTAACTCTCAACCCACCTCTACAAAGATGAAAGGGTCTTTTTTCCAAACATGAACTCTCACTAGGCTTCGTGACTTGATAAGAAGACATTGCTATGCCCCACTGACGCCTAAAGATTATGAGTCTGTACTTAACCATTACAACACTTCAGGTTATACTGTTGTTGTAGTTTAGTCGCTAAGTAGAGTTCCATGCTTTTGTGACTCCATGAACTGTAGCTCACCGGGTACCAATGTCCATGGATATTTCAGGCAAGAATACTGGAGGAGGTTGCCATTTCCTCTTCTTGGGAAACTTCCCCACCCAGGGATCTAGCCCATGTTTCCTGCTTGGCAGATGGATTCTTTACCACTGAGCCACCAGGGAAGCCCCCTCCCTCATGTTATACACTTCAAACCTATTCCAAATAAATGTTTATTTTAAAAATTATTAAGTAAAATATCACTTTTTAGAGGATTACCTAAAAATTTACAGCTATGAAAGGATTCCACTTCCCTCCCTTCTCACACACTTCACCCTTCTCTTTTGTCCCTCTGCATCATCAAAACAAAACAAAAAAGATACACACACATTGCTTTACAACTTGTTGATATTTTAATCATCAACATTTGAGTACTTTGGTCTCTACATAGGGGACCATCACTGTATGTTTGAGCCCAGTGTAAATGATTATTCTGTCAGGGCTTTCCTGGAGTAACAGCAGATTGCTCAAGGTCTCATGCTGCAGGTGGGCACAGTAGGGTACTTGAAGAAGAGTCAGGAGAACTGTTGGAAAAGCCCTCCAGTATTTATTCATCTGCCATCAGCTGATTTTCATTCTTCTTTTCATTCTGAAGGTGGTGGTAGAAGACGGGTATCGTTGATTTCTTCCCTTTCTTATCCCTTCCCTCATTCTGCTGAAAGGTTGATTTTACCTTCCTCATGAGCTTTCGTATCTGATAAGAAAACAAAGGCATCCAGAAAGACATTATTGAGGGAGGATGGGAAGGAGGACTTTGAGAGAACGGTGTGCATTGAGGAGGGGTTTTGTGCCAGACAAGGGCAGGGTGGGGGATGNTGAAAGGTTGATTTTACCTTCCTCATGAGCTTTCGTATCTGATAAGAAAACAAAGGCATCCAGAAAGACATTATTGAGGGAGGATGGGAAGGAGGACTTTGAGAGAACGGTGTGCATTGAGGAGGGGTTTTGTGCCAGACAAGGGCAGGGTGGGGGATGAAGAGGAGGAGCATGAGTAGGGTAATCTGACCTTCTCACTGTCTAAGCCCTTGGATTGATCAGACATCTTTCTCTTTCTTTGTTTAGTGATTGATGCCTGTTGCTCCAAACTTAAGCTATCTGAATCTATGACTCTTCTTCCTTCACTTCCTCAATTAGGTCTGCAATGTTGCAGCAACAGTAGCCTACACCAAGACTCCTGGCCTCTCTATGTATACCTTCCCAGGACAATGAAGAGCCACAACCATTAGCTTTTATTGGTCAGCAATAAATCCCTCCAGCCAATGATAGCCCTGACATGGCTTGACATCATATAGCACCACTCTTGAAAGTCCATGGGGAAGGGGAAGGCTGTAGAGGCGTCTAAGTTCTCTGGTTTGAAAAGGGGAGTGCTTCATCAACCACCATTAAAGAGCCTTCACAAGTACACTTTCCATGCTTCCCCATCTCATTTGGTTCAGTTCTTGTGGTGTACATGTTAGGGAGTGAGTCCTCCCTCCAAACCATTCCTCATGGCCACTCCCATTCAATGTTTAATTCTCTTGTCTTCCAGATCTCATTTCTTAGTATTTTGTGTGTGTGTGTTTTTTAACCTTTTTATTTTAGAAGTTTTAGATTTACAGAATAATTGTGAAGTGTATATTCGTATACTCTACAACCAATTCCCCATATTAACATTGTACCTTAGTATGGAACATTTGTCCAAATTATTGAACCAATACTGAAACAGTATTATTAACTAAAGTCTGGACTTTATCAGATTTCTTTGGTTTTTACCTAATGTCCTTTTGCTGTCCTAGTAGCCCATCCAGGATAGTACACTAAATTTAGTCATTCCATGTTATGCCTTCTTAGGCTCCTCTTTGCTGTGACAATTTTTTTAGATTTCTTGTTTCTGAGGACCTTGACAATTGGGAGTTTTGCATGTTGGCTTTTACATTAGATCCTGAGTTGTTATTGGTATTATCCTGAAAAGTTTTTATAACATTCTTCTTCAAAGGAACCTCAAATCAAGTTAGTACTATCAGGACTGTGACCTTCCCCACGGCAATAGTCAAATTAGCCTCTTGGCTTTGTTACAGAGGTGACGCACATGTTCCTCTCTGGAGCACAGAGGATCAAGATCATTTGTATTTATAAGGCATACATGGCAGCAGCAGGAGCATTTTGTAAGGTACTAGTGAACGCACCTGCCAGTGCAGGAGATGCCGGAGACATGGGTTGAATCCCCTGAAGGAGGAAACGGCAACCCACTCCAGTATTCTTGCCTGGCAAATTCTATGGACAGAGGAGCCTGGCTGGCTACAGTTCATGGNTAAGGTACTAGTGAACGCACCTGCCAGTGCAGGAGATGCCGGAGACATGGGTTGAATCCCCTGAAGGAGGAAACGGCAACCCACTCCAGTATTCTTGCCTGGCAAATTCTATGGACAGAGGAGCCTGGCTGGCTACAGTTCATGGGGTCACAAAGAGTCACACATGACTGATCACACACACACACACACTGAGTCATTTACTTTTGAAAGTATGACTTCAGTATCCCACACAGTAACTGTTCTTCTTCCATATGACCATACTGTCTACTGAACCGACTATCAGTTTTTCACCTGAGTTCTATAGAAAGGGGTTCAACATATGGTTGAGACAAAACCAGTCTTCACAAGGTAAACATCATTTCTTTGAGGTTAGTATCAGTCATGAGTTAGTTTGGAACTGATACACGTGATTCAACCTCGACTCACAATTAAGTGCAGGTTGAGATACACAATTCAGAACAGCTTTAAGGAGGGTCCTGATCCAATAATCCTTTCACTATATGACAACTGGCTAAACTGATTTATGTTAGTCAAAGCTTCAGCAGGCACTCACCAATATACAGCACAAAGAAGCAAGGTCAAAGCACAAGCTAGCCAGAGGGCAGTTGCTCACAATGCATGTTCACAAGCATACAGCAGAGCCAGTTTGAAAGCCAAAGAAGAGAGAAAAATACCTGGTGGTAAGGAACCGCATCTCAGTATTCTGATCTTCAGGCCAATTGCTGTCATCACTCCACAGAGACAGGATGGATTCTTCAACCAAAATTTGGTTTAGATGTTGAGACTAACGACACATACCCCCAGAGAGCATGAAAAAATTCATCACTCACATAATGAGTTCTGGGGAGAGCAAAGCAAGCTCTCAAGCAGGTTCAAGAATGGCTTAAGAGAGCAGAGGGAGACTGGCTTTACTTTTATGGTGGTAAAAGGGGATAAAGTTGGAGAGTTCCACATAGGTCAGGGCATGAATGCTCTGAACATTCTTTTGGCCCACAGAAGAGAATACCTGGGCTTTCTTATCAGATATAGATAAGTAGGGGAAGACGTGTGGGAGGGCTCTTTTATAGAAAAATGTAATGTAAATTCAAGGCATTTATCACAGTTTAGAATTCTCATTACATTATAACCAACCTTCACTTGTTTTCAGTTAAACTGCTTTTTACTAGATTTGTGGTTGCTCTTCAGTCACTCAGTCAAATCCAAATGTTTGTGACCCCATGGACTGTAGCACACCAGGCTTACCTGTCCTTCACCATCTTCTGGAGTGTGCTCAAACTGATGTCCTTTGAGTCGGTGATGCCATCCAACTATCTCATCATCTGTCATCCCCTTCTCCTCAAGCCTTCCATCTTTCTCAGCATCAGGGTATTTTCCAATGATTCTGCTCTTTGCCTCATGTGACCAAAGGATTGGAGCTTCAGCATCAGTTCTTCCAATGGAAATTAAGAGTTGATTTCATTTAGCATTGACTGGTTTGATCTCCTTGATGTCCAAGAGACTCTCAAGAGCGTTCTACAGCACCACATTTCAAAGGCAACAGTTCTTCAGTACTCAGCCTTTTTTATTGTCCAATTCTCACATCCATTCAGGAGTACTGGAAAAACCATTGTTTTGACTATACACATTTTTGTAGGAAAGTGATATCTCTGCTTTTTAATATGCTGTCTAGGTTTGTCATAGCTTTACTTCCAAGAGAAAATGTCTTTAAATTTCATGGCTACAGTCACCACCCATAGTGATTTTGGAGCTCAATAAGATAAAGTATGTCACTGTTTCCATTGTTTCCCTATCTATCTGCCATGAAATGATGGGACAAATAGAATACAGAATAGAGTCAGACAGGACTGAGCTACTGAACTGAATTTAACTGAATGGGCACGGTGCCATGATCTTAGTTTCTTGAATGTTGAGTTTTAAGCCAATATTTTTCTTTATCTTCTTCTTTCACCTTCATCAAGAGGCTCTTTAATTCCTCTTTGCTTTCTGCAATAGGGTTGTGCCATCTGTATCAGTTCAGTCACTAAGTTGTGTCCAACTCTTTGTGACCCATAGACTGCAGCACACCAGGCTTCTTTATCCATCACCAACTCCTGGAGGTTGCTCAAATTCATGTTCATTGAGTTGGTGATGCCACCCAACCATCACATTCTCTGTCATCCCCTTCTATTTCTGCCTTCAACCTTTGCCAGCATCAGGATCTTTTCCAATGAGTCAGTTCTTTGCATCAGGTGGCAAAAATACTGGAGCTTCAGCTTCAACATCAGTCCTTCCAATGAATATTCAAGACTGATTTCCTTTAACTTTTACTGGTTTGAACTCCTTGTAGTCCAAGGGACTCTCAAGAGTCTTCTCCAGCACCACATTTCAAAAGCATCAGTTCTTCAGTACTCAACTTTCTTTATGGTCTAACTCTCACATCCATACATGACTACTTGAAAAACCACAGCTTTGACTACACTAGATGGACCTTTGTTGTTAAACTAACATCTCTGCTTTTTAATATGCTATCTAGGTTGGTCATAGCTTTTCTTCCAAGGGGCAAGCATCTTTTCATCATGGTTGCAGTCAACATGTGCAGTGATTTTGGAGCCCGAGAAAATAAAGTCTGTTACTGTTTCCGATGTTGCCCCATCTATTTGCCATGAAGTGATCGGACTGGTTTCCATGATCTTCATTTTCTGAAGCTTGAGTTTTAAGTCAACTTCTTCACTCTCTTCTTTCACTTTCATCAAGAGGTTTTTTAGTTCCTCTTCTCTGTGCCATAAGGGTGGTGTTATCTGCATATCTGAGGTTATTGATATTTCTCCCTGCACCCTTGATTCCAGATTGTGATTCATTCAGCCCGGCATTTCACATGATGTACTCTGAAAGTAATTTTAATAAGCAGAGACAATATAAAGTTTGACGTACTCCTGTCACAATTTGGAACCAGTCCATTGTTCCATGTCTGGTTCTAACTGTTGCTTCTTGACCTGCATACAGATTTTTCAGGAGGCAGGTAAGATGGTCTGTTATTCCCATCTGTTGAAAAAATTTCCACAGTTTGTTGTGATACACACTGTCAAAGACTTTGGCCTAGTCTGTAAAGAAGTAGATGCTTTTCTGGAAGTCTCATGTTTTTTCTATGATCAAATGGATGCTAGAGGTTGATCTCTAGTTCCTCTGACTTCTCTGGACCCACCTTGAGCATCTTACAGTTCTTGGTTCACATACAGCTAAAGCCTAGCATTGAGAATTTTGACCATTACTTTGCTAGCGTGTGAGATGAGTGCACTTGTGCAGTAGTTTGAACATTCTTTGGCATTGCATTTCTTTGGGACTGGAATGAAAACTGACCTTTTCCAGTCCTGTGGCCACTGATGAGTTTTCCAAATTTCCTGGTATACTGAGTGCAGCACTTTCACAGTCTCATCTTCTAGGATCTGAAATGGCTCAGCTGGAATTCCATCACCTCCACTAGCTTTGTCTGTAGCGACATTTCCTGAGGCCCACTTGATTTCTCATTCCAAGATGTCTGGCTCTAGGTGAGTTATCACACCCTCATGGTTATCTGGGTCATTAAAATCTTTTATGTAGAGTTCTGTGTATTCTTGCAACCGCTTATTATCACCTCCTTCTGTTAAGTACATAACATTTCTGTCCTTATTGTGCCCATCTTTGCATGAAATATTCTCTTGGTATCTCTAATTTTCTTGAAGAGATTTCTAGTCTTTCCAATTCTATTGTTTTCTTCTATTTCTTTGCATTGGTCACTTAGAAAGGCTTTTTTACCTCTCCTTGCTATTCCTTGGAACTCTGCATTCAGATGGGTATATCTTTCCTTTTCTCCTTTGCCTTTAGCTGCTCTTTTCTCAGCTATTTGTAAGGCCTCCTCAGACAGCCATTTTGCCTTTTTGCATTTCTTTTTCTTGGTGATGGTCTTGATTACCACCTCCTATACAATGTCATGAACTTCTGTCCATAGTTCTTCAGGTACTCTGTCTATCATATCTAATCCCTTGGATCTATTTGTCACTTCCACTGAATAATTGTAAGGGGTTTGATTTAGGTCATACCTGAATAGCTTAATGGTTTTCCCTACTTTCTTCAATTTAAGTCTGAATTTTGCAATGAGGAGTTCATGATCTGAACCACATTCAGACTGGGAGCTGACTGTTTACCATCCTATGGAAAACCAGTTATCCCAGCATAGTTCACTAAACAGATCATAGTTTCACTACTGATTTGAAAATTCAACTTTCATGTAAAAGAAACATACCAAAGTTTTTGTTTGAATTCTTAGATATACTAGATAGATCTATTTTCTCTGAAAGCAGATAATCTTATACTACTGTAATTGGATACAAGATCCCATGTAAACTTCTCAGCCTATCCTAGTTTGATGTATTTATTATTTCAGATGAGCATAATGTCTAGTTTATCAACTTTTCATTGGATATTCTAAAATACTCAAAGAATTTAAAACTATGTAAACTATTGGTCTAAATTAGCAAGTGAAAACAGTTAAAATACCACCTTCATCTATTTACCATCTATTTAAAGCCATGTTCAGAAAGATAGTTGTAAAAAGTGTGCATATCACAGGGTGTTTTCAGTCTTTAGTGCTTAGTGTTCTTTTTTTTAAACATTCATTTCTGTACTTGAGTTTGTAACAATAAGAATGTTAACTGATTTTAAGCTTAACATTTTCTAAAGCAAACAGCATAAAGCAGGGGACATCATATAGTATATGTATAATGATTTGAGCATTCACTCCTCTAGTAGCTCATCAACAATGCATTGAGCAGTAACCATAATATTGTGTCTCATGTGTTCAGGTGCTTGGGATTATAGAGATGAATGACATATTTATCATTATTGTCTTTATTGCATATTGGGATAGAAGAATAGGTACATAAAAATTTCTAATACAAAATGGCAATTGCTTTAATATAAATATCTGTAGGAAAACAGAAGCAATAAACTCTGCTGGC
>SJYA01003352.1:611491-628405 GCA_006410615.1 Neotragus moschatus | reverse complement strand
GCTAACTAACAGAGACACAATTTTGCAAGTCAGATTTTTGAGATGTGCTCTGATTACTTGGTCTCAACCTTCCTTTATTTGCAACATCCACCCATACACCCTACCTCTTAAATAAATTCCCAGCCAAACTACATAGTGGACATTGCAAAGGGTTAGGAGTCAGAAAGACATTGATTCTCCACCAGGCTCCATCATTTGCTAGCTCTGCAACCTTGGCCAAGTCCCTGAATGTCAGTTTCCTTATCTATAAAAGTGGTATAGATAAGTTTCATAATTCACTATTTTCTTTTTATTTTAAAACTACTGCTGCAGAACCCAGCAATCAATCACATCAATATTTCTGCAAGGAAACATATGCATATTTATAGAGAGAGCCTTAATGGTTTTGTCACCATATAAGCTTAGTCGGAAAATTTATTTAAAAAAAAAAAAAAGCTGGTTTTCAGAGCTTTCTGGAATTGGGAGTTATTGATCATGGACTGAAGAATTGTACCGACCTCACAAGATTATTCAAAGGGTTACATGTGAAGTACACTGTGAGTAGCAGAGGTCCTGCTGCTGACCCTAAATTGAGATTCAGACACATCTGTGTGTGAAGACAGCCAGATGACTATTTGCTTGAGATAATCTGTGCAAAAGGAAAGAGCTCTGTGAGGAGGGCCGTGGGACACCTCGGGCTGTGGGGTGGAGGAGCCATCCAGTAGGATATGATGGTGCTGGTTCTGTAGGCAGGGGAACAGAGTTGGAAAGTGTGAGGTAGGGTGGTGAGGGCTCTGAAGAGGGGGTGTTGCTGCAGGAAGAAGCTGAAGGTCCTCTTCTCCACCCGGCCTCACAGGGTAGACGCAATGTAGCTTCAGGGTCCAGGTGACAAAGTGTGTCACAGAAAAGTGAGGGGCCATTTCTACCTTTCTGGGGAGACCCATCAGAGGCTTCAGCCAATGCTTCCTGAAGGGAGGGTGGCATTGTTCATGGGCCTTTGCGGACTTGCAGCTGTGAGTGCTTAGGAATCCATACCCACCCCCAACTGGGGCCTCCATGTTCCCACAGCCTGAGGTGCCCTCCAGCACTGGGGCCTGACGGTCTCTCATTAGAAAAGGAATGTCTGTCCGTCATGATCCAAGCAACTGGGCCAGTGCCTGGCACATAGTAGGTACCTAAAGAATTCATTTATTGGCAGTTGACCATTTGTGAGGAGAGAGGGAGTAAAAGAATAACAGGAAAGAACTTGTCTTGAAGATTCCCAGAAATAACTGGGGAAACAGTAAGGAGAACTGAGCAGGTGGAGGACATGCGTCAGTGCCATGTGACACTAAAATGTGTGTGATCTCATGTGTAATTAAGGTCAGGTATGGTTTGGAGAAACTTGAAACCCAACGGTTTATAAAGGTTCAAAATGTCTTCTGGAGTGTCCTGGGTATTAGAGAGCTAAGCTTTATGTAGACACCAAGTGGATCTTGGGAACTTTTTGGTTCTTAAGAAGACCTTCGGGTGGGATGGGGAAGGAAGGGCTGATTCTGGCAGGTTTTTCCTGAGGTTTAGGTGCTCCATTTGCCTGCGGGAGGTGAGTTTGGAGGAAGGGAAAGCCAACAGTAATAGGTTGGGGGAAAAAAGGACAAAAAGAAAAGATTCTTTGTTGTTCTCCACTGTGCCAAGAAGAAGCAAGTTTTACTTTAGTTATTACTATTCCAGCAAATTCATTTGTCACTCGTGTACATGTGGAAGTGCAGGTTACATATATCAAGTATACAGCACTTTTTGTGACATACAGTAGATATCCTTTAATGATTTTTATTTTTCTTTTATTTTTAAATTTTATTTTATATTGAAGTATCTGCACATTAACATACATTTTGTTGCTCAGTCACTCAGTCATGTCCAAATCTTTGCAGACCCCATGGATTGCAGCATGCCAGGCTTCCCTGTCCTTCATCATTTCTCTCTCAAGAGTCTTCTCCAATACCATAGTTTGAAAGCATCAGTTCTTTGGTGCTCAGCCTTCTTAACATTAAGTATCTACGTTAACAATGTTCTGGTAGTTTCAGGTATACAGTAAAGTGATTCAGTTATACATATACATGTATCTATTCTTTTTCAAATTCTTATACACACTGCTGTATTTAAAATGGAAAGCAAACAGAGACCTACTGTATAGCACAGAAAACACTGCTCAATGTTATGTAACAACCTAAATCAGAAAAGAATTTGCATAATAATTTTTTTTTTGTATAATGATATTTAAATGGAGACTCAGCTTCTGACTTCATTCCTCCATTTCTGATCTCTGAGTATGAGATTCTTGAGGGTAGGAATATGCATGTAGTTATATCTTTATTTCCTTCATGCCTATCATGCTTCCTGATATATAAAAGGTGTCAATAAAAAAAAAGATTGTTCATTGCATGAATGGGACACGTTGATAATTAAGACATAGATATACAAATTAATGCCACAGAAATAATGAAAAGAAGTGATCTTCGCCCAAACAATCTGACATGAACACTAGTAATTTACTTAGCAAACAATTTCCTACCAAATGCAAAAGGTAACTTTATTCCACCCTAGGTCTGGGATTATCACAAAACTAAATTTGGTGGGCTCAAATTAAGGAAGTCTTCCTATTTGCTTTTCCTGTGGCTTTTGATGTTCCTTTCCCATAAATCAGAATACAGAATAGAAAGTGTAACCAGTCTTTTCCTTCATACGATTTCGTGTATCATAGATGCTGGCTCAGAGTGAGTTGGCTCACATTGCTTAAGTAGTCCCTTACCTCATTCTGGTTGATGGCTATTTTTATGAGGTCTCCATGACTTGCCACTTGCCAAAATTAGTTTATTCATTTGTCTGCAAGCTGACTTTTAAAAAGGCTCCACTCTTGTAAGCTTGAGTCATTATTATTCCATAGCCTCTCTCACTTGTTCCAAGACTAGTTTTTGGTCTCTATCTCTTTCACTTGATTTATTGGCATGAACCCTTTCTGTTCTCTTTAACCTCTGTTTTAAGTGACGCCTTCCCTCTTTCCTTTACCACATTCCATACTCTCTAACATCTTAAGTGATGAATTTTATCCTTGTTTACATCCTTCCTTCTTCCTCTGTTTTTATCACAGCCAAATCTTGGCCTCTTTGATAAACTGTTGCACATAAAACTTCACCTCTGATTTTTCATTCTGGAAGGTGCATTGCCATGCTCTTGACAGTGAGCCAAGGAGGACTTCTCCACCCAGACGGTATCTATCATTGCCCCATGTTTTACCCACTGCCTGCACCAACTGTTTTCTTTATACAGCATGCTTTTCACTTGGTTCTCCAATACTGCACACTTTTAGATACTTGGCAGAGTGCTAAGCACTGTCCTTGGAAGAAAAGTTATGACCAACCTAGATAGCATATTGAAAAGCAGAGGCATTACTTTACCAACAAAGGTGCATCTAGTCAAGGCTATGGTTTCTCCAGTGGTCATGTATGGATGTGAGAGTTGGACTGTGAAGAAAGCTGAGTGCTGAAGAATTGCTGCTTTTGAACTGTGGTGCTGGAGAAGACTCTGAGAGTCCCTTGGACTGCAAGGAGATCCAACCAGTCCATTCTGAAGGAGATCGGCCCTGGGATTTCTTTGGCAGGAATGATGCTAAAGCTGAAGCTCCAGTACTTTGGCCACCTCATGCGAAGAGCTGACTCATTGGAAAAGACTCTGATGCTGGGAGGGATTGGGGGCAGGAGGGGAAGGGGACGACAGAGGATGAGATGGCTGGATAACATCACTGACTCGATGGGTGTGAGTCTGAGTGAACTCTGGGAGTTGGTGATGGACAGGGAGGCCTGGCATGCTGCGATTCGTGGGGTCACAAAGAGTCGGACATGACTGAGCGACTGAACTGAACTGAAGCACTGCCATTAAGCATCCATCTTATTTATTTCATATCTAAACAGTCACCTATTTTACCCATGACATGAATAAAGGCAACTTCAAAATCATTTTTATCTTTTTCATTGCAGATATACCCATCCTGATTAATCTTGTGTCAACAATTAATTTGGGTGTCTTGAAATACAACATTCACAAACCTCAAAGTATGCTGGAGAGCTGACTGGCTGGTCCATTCAGATGTGTTCATGAAATATTCACAAGTTCACACACATTTCTATTCCTTCCTGGATTATCTGTCTTTGTGAGCATCCAGAGGGCAGGGACTGGCCTGTTGGCCTTGATTTTGGGGAAAGCTAGCTGAGAGCCGCCTCACTCCACTGCATATAAAATAATGTGTACAAGAGGTTACTGATTCACTGCATTCAATTAATTTTCTCTTCTCTGTGCTATTGAAGAGAAGTAGTGACTGTTAAATGAAATGAAATGAATTGACATAAAACTAATCACAGATTGTAAATAGTTTAGCTCCAATTGTGAAGCAGCTTTTAAACATGAACTGCTTACCCTCTGTGTCTTCCTTAGGGATTTTCATACTCCATCCTGAGCTCAGGCTCTGCAGCAGGTATCAGCATCTCCTCTAGGAAACTTCCTTGGGATCAGCCTCCCTTTCTGTGATGTGGATGGATGGCACCCAGTTATTTTTTAATTGAGCAGAGTAAATGATAAGCTCTGGTGTCTAGCTTGTGGATGGTTCGCATCCAGGGTGGTTTCAAAACACCTAGCCCAGTAGCTGAGTCCTTGAGCCTGTAAGCCTTTCTGTAACTTATTTCTTGTTCAGTCACTCAGTTGTATCCAACTTCTTGCGAGCCCATAGACTACAGCACACCAGGCTTCCCTGTCCTTCACAATCTCCCAGAGCTTGTTCAAACTTATGTCCATTGAGACGGTGATGCCATCCAACCATCTCATCCTTTGTCACCCCCTTCTTCTCCTGCCCTCAATCTTTCCCAGCATCAGAGTCTTTTCCAATTAGTCAGCTCTTCGCAGCTGGTGGCCAAAGTATTGGAGCTTCAGCGTCAACATCAGTCCTTTCAATGAATATTTAGGACTGATTTCCCTTAGGATGGACTAGTTTGATCTCCTTGCAGTCCAAGGGACTCTCAAGAATCTTCTCCAGCACCACAGTTCTAAAGCATCAATTTTTCGGCTGTCAGCCTTCCTTTATAGACCAACTCTCACATCCGTACATGACTGCTAGAAAAACTATAGCTTTGACTATACAGACATTTGTCAGCAAAGTGATATCTCTGCTTTTTAATATGCTGTCTAGATTTGTCACACTCCAGTATTCTTGCCTGGAAAATCACATGGACGGAGGACCCTGGTAGGCTGCAGTCCATGGGGTCGCTAGCAGTCGGACACAACTGAGCAACTTCCCTTTCACTTTTCACTTTCATGCATTGGAGAAGGAAATGGCAACCCACTCCAGTGTCCTTACCTGGAGAATCCCAGGGATGGAGGAGCCTGGTGGGATGCCGTCTATGGGTTCGCACAGAGTCAGACACGCCTGAAGCAATTTAGCAGCAGCAGCAGCAGGCTTGTCAGGGTTTTTCTTCCAAGGAGGGAGTGTCTTAATTTCATGGCTGCAGTCACTGCAGTGATTTTGGAGCCCAAGAAAATAAAATCCGTCACTGCTTCCACTTTCTCCCCATCTGTTTGCCATGAAGTCATGGGACCAGATGCCATGATCTTCATTTCTTGAATGTTGAGTTTTGAGCCAGCTTTTTCACTCTCTTCTTTCACTCTCATCAAGAGGCTCTATAGTTCCTCTTTGCTTTCTGCCTTAGAGTGGTATCATCTGCATATCTAAGGTTGTCGATATTTCTCCTGGCAATCTTGATTCCAGGTCATGATTCATACAGTTCCTAATTTCGCAGGATGTACTCTGCATATAAGTTAAATAAACAGAGTGACAATATTTACCTTTTTGATTCAGAAACTTTGAAACTATGCTGTCACTAACCCAATGGAATGTGTGAGGTTTTATTTTGCTTTGTTTTTGTGCCTTCCTTTTTTTGTATGTTTTGGCACAGTAAATTATTTGGAAAACAACTACCCTTTTCCTTAGGTGCTTTGCAAATGACATATTGGGTAAATGGCCTAGTCCATTTGTCTTGGCTAGTGTAGAAAGAGCTTCGGGCTCAAAAATCATTGAAAATGGGAGCGTATCTACTTAGAGGAAAATGTATTTGCTTATTATTTTTATTTTTCAGTACAAGCAGATTTTCCAAAAGTTGTATAAAACATCCAACTTATCTTCAAGTGCTGAATTATTTGTAAATGTCATTTTTAAACAAGAGAATTTGTTTAAAAATGAAGATGTTATTTAAAAATAACAAATGAAGATGTTATTTTAAAGCAGTGTATTGTAGCCAATCAAAACCCTCAGACCAGAAAATGGCTCTTCAACTTCACCAGTCTGTTTTAATCCAGGTTATCTCAAGAGTCTGTTAAAATACCAGTGAGAATGTGTCCCAGCCAGCCCCACTATCAGAATGCAGAAAGATGAACAGCAGTAAAGATGGATGTTCTTGAGATGGGAACTAGCCTTGACTCCTAGTATGGTCAAATTGCAATTAACCAGAAAGCTGAGGGTAATCAGCACTGAGATGCATTTTGAATTTCTCTCTGACCGAAAGCCCTGGTTTTGTTTGGAAATTTCTTAAGAGTTGATGACAAGTCTTCCTTGCCTGTATAAATGCAGAAATCTCTCTTTGAGATCATGGGGTTCCGATGACTGAGAACCCTGAACCCCATCAAAACCAAACTTGGCTGTGGGATGGTCTCTTTAGCAGGTTCTTTTTCTCTATCAAAAAAATTCCTTTTCTCATCCTCTCCCCCTAAACCTGCAGCAGCTTCTATATTTTCACCTGTGCAATTCATTTCTAAATACAGATATCTAAAGGACGCAATCCATGAAATGGTTAGGACTGTACTGAGAAGGACTCAATCAGATTTCTTTTACCCAAACCAAGGAAGGAAACAAGCAGCTACCTTAGCTCTTTGGGTCTCTGGGTGGCTGGGAGAAGATGTTGAAGGGAAGAATGGAACACAGGAAGGGAAAGAACTTATTTGTTGTTGTTCAGTCACTAGTGAAGTGAAGTGAAAGTTGTTCAGTCGTCTCTGACTCATTGCAACCCCATGGACTATACAGTCCACGGAATTCTCCAGGCCAGAATACTGGAGTGGGTTGCCTTTCCCTTCTCCAGGGGATCTTCCCAACCCAGGGATTGAACCCCGGTCTACCGCATTGCAGGTGGATTCTTTACTAGCTGAGCCACAAGGGAAGCCCAAGAATACCGGAGTAGGTAGCCTATCCCTTCTGCAGCTAGTCTTCCCGACCCAGGAATCAAACTGGGGTCTCCTGCATTCAGTGACTGTCACATGCCACTCTTTGCAACCCCATGGACTGCAGTACACCAAGGTTTCCTGTCCTTTGCTATCTCCCGGAGTTTACCCAGACTCATGTCCATTGAGTCAGTGATGCCATCCAACCATCTCATCCTCTGCCACCCTCTTCTCCTTTTGCCTTAAATCTTTCCAATGAGTCAGCTCTTCGCATCAGGTAACCAAAGTATTGGAGCATAGTCTCAGCATCAGTCTTTCCGATGAATATTCAGGGTTGATTTCTTTTAGCATTGACTGGTTTGATCTTCTTGCAGTCCAAAGGGCTCTGGAAAGTCTTCCCTAACACCACAATTTGAAAGCATCAATTTTTCGGTGTCCCGCCTTCTTTATGGTCCAACTTTCACATCTGTACATGACTACTGGAAAAACCATAGCTTTGACTAAATGGACATTTGTCGGCAAAGTTATGTCTCTGCGTTTTAATAAGCTGTGTAGGTTTCAAAGAGTCAGACATGATTAAGCATAGACACAACGCAACACAGGTTGGTCATAGATCTCCTTCCAAGGAGCAAGCATCTTTTAATTTCATGACTGTGGTCACTATCTGCAGTGATGTTGGAGCCCCCCAAAATAAAGTCTGTCAGTGTTTCCTTTGTTTCCCCATCTATTTGCCATAAAGTGATAAGACTAGATGGCATGATCCTAGTTTTTTGAATGTTGAGTGTTAAGCCAGCTTTTTCACTCCCCTCTTTCACTCTCATCAAGAGTCTCTTTAGTTCCTCTTCACTTTCTACCATTAGAGTGGTATCATCTGCATATCTGAGACTGCTGATATTTTTTCTGTCCATCTTGATTGCAGCATATTAAGAATAATTTATAGTTTTGTTTAGGACAAGCCTGTCATGTCCATGGATTATTGTCTTAAACTGTAGAGAGATGACTTGGACATCAACATGTGTGTGTTGTGTGTGTGGGATGGCCTTTTTATAAAAAAGTGAAATACAGTTTAAAAAAATAGATTTAGTATTTGAGGCTTTTGTTATGGAAATTCTAGATCTTTTAGCATTGACTAAATATCTCAGGAATTTGAAGACTGTGTGGTATAACTAGAACAGGATACTTTCCCCTCACTCTCCTCCACCAAGGAAAATGCAAATAGAGCCTGGGTGGAGGGAAGGTGATAAATCCTCAGCCCCCCACCCCCAATGTAGCTCTGATAAATGTCTCATGATTTCAACTAGAGCTGGGGGGAGAATGATGCTCTGTCTGCCTCCCTCCCTTAAGAAAGGAATGAGGAGGCGTGGGCTTTTGAAATTACAAAAAGCCTGGTTAAGAGTTCTTTCTGGCCTTACATGGATGGCGAAAATTAAAAAGGGTCAAAGACAATCCCAAGATTAGTGGGAAAGTACACCCACCTCCCATTTACAAATACACTGCATGTCTTTCAAAAAAGAACCAGAAAATTACCATGGAAATCTGCCCCAACTGATGGTGCTCAAGTAGGAGTCAGAACCTTTGTTAGCAGGGGTTTGTGGGGGCCAGCACCACAGTGAACACAGTTAAGCCTCACTAATTCCCTGAATGGGGAAAAGGCCAATCTAGATTGTAAGAAACTTGAATTTGAAAATATGTTGAAAGAAATGCCATGTGATTATTTCCACAAACCTGCCTTCAGTCAAACTGCTGGCTGGGGTCTGTGTTCTGAATTGCTAGCCTCTTAAAGGCCTTGAACAAACAGATAAGGACTGTAATTAGCATATTGGTCATTTGAATGCAAAGTGCAGTCAGAGTGGCGCTTAAAACCTGCTTGTTAGCACACTCCCCTAGCAGGATGTCACTTTCCTGGGTTTATAGTATTAATTTGCCTAGCAACCTACCCCCTTTCCTTCTTGGCAGTAAGCTTGAGCCTGGTAGATCAGAATTCGTTCAATTTTCCATATTAGCTGCAGGAATGAATAAAGAGGGGAGGGGGTGAACCACTCACAAAAAATCAGCACCAACATATTTTCAATTTTTAACGGACCTTTAAAACTCGTCAGTTAATTCATATTTATTATTTACTGGGGCTTGGTTGATTAAAAGGGAAGAGAAGCAAGCTGTTGCAGATATCCGCTCCCCCCCCAAATGACCAATCAAGTGAACACAGAGAACATTGAATGTAATCAGTTCCTGGATTATAACAAAATAAGGATTGATTGTGAGACTCAACAGGTGGATAATTATCTGGAACAGGAGCACAGTGATATTTGGATCTATTAACCACCTCCAAGATGGCCAGCCAATCCTGCGTGCACATATTAACTTGGTTTTTAAATCCACTCTTGAGACCACTTAATTTGAAGTGTGACTGAGCTGTACTTGGGAAGGGGAAAAAAAGGAAAGATGAACACAGATGAAATTTTACTCAGATATTCAGAGTCTTCACTTTGTTCTGCACATGGAAGGAAAGGGCTGTGTGTTTTTTTTTTTTTTTCCAAGTCGAACAAACCATCTGGCAGTTGACATGAGGATTGCTGGAAAAAACAGTGTAAAGCCTGAGGGAGAATCAAACTTAAATGCCTGCCCTTTGGGAAAGTTTTCCAATTGTACTTCCTGGCCCTGAGAGAGAGATGGTGAGATGTTACCCACTAATTAAGGAGGAAAGTTAATCCTTAAGTAATGAAACCCCAACTGTAGTGCTTCCCAAATTTTAGGACACATTTGAATCAGAGGAGAGTAGCATATGAGATTTTTTTTAAAAACCCCAATACCCAGTTTCATACCATACAATTAAATCAGAATCTCTGGGCAGGGGTCAGGCACTGGCGTTTTATACTGATCACCAAGTGATTCCAAGTGCAGCAAATTGGGACCTACTACCCCAAAGCTTTCCCACTTTATAGGCATTTAACCTATATTTAATCTTCCCAGTTACCCTAAGAAGGAGGTACTATTAGATCCCCATTTCACAGATGAGGAAATTGAGGTTCAGAAAGGCTCAATAAGTTGCCAGAGTCTCAGAGCTGTTAACTAGTGAATCTAAAGTTTGAATATCAGCAGATGAATTTCAGAGTCTGCACGTTGAACTTCTATACAATACTGTTTCTCTGGGCTATTTCCCTGGATCCAGTACCATTCCAACAAATCTGATATGACAACCCCACATCCACTCAGTGAAAATCTACTAGGTACCTACTATGTAAATCTTAGTTTTATGTATAGTGTGTGACTCTAGGTAGATTCAAGGAAATATGGTTAACTCTTGATAATTCATGGGGCCTTCTGGATAGCCATAGGTTGTTTGTTGCATTATTTATGTTAAAGCTTAATAAGCAAAAGGCTACCAGAGACAAGACTATAGTTGTACAAAGTCAAATGTATTGGACTGTCAAATACAATTGGACAAAGTCAATATGCATTGAGGAAATGCCTTCCAGAGGAACCGTAGGGTATCACTCTTGAAAAGAGGAGGAGGAGGGAACATCTTTTGAAGGATGTTGAGGAGGGTCTAAGGAAGCAGGGATGATTTCTGGATTTCTCAGTTTCTGAGACAGGATCAGGAGAAGAGGGCTTGAGTAAGAATTGGATACTGTCATGAGGCAAGGGTGGCTTAGTAATGGGTATTCCTAGTAATACATGAGAATAGCAAAGTGGGTCTGAGCCATCACTGGCAAGACAGTATCAATAGTAGTAGTCACTCAAAGAAGATGGAGGTCATTGTGGCATTTTACAGACGCTATGTAACCATGGGAGAAACTGTGTTCTCTGCTAACTTTGCAGCTTGAGTTCTTTTGTCTGTTCTCCCAGCCTAGTGAATGGCAGGGCTGTTTTTCCTTAGTCCAAGCTGACTTTTCTCTCTTTCAGTCCCAAGCAAGTTTTGACTCTTGAGATTTTGGACTTTTTTCAGAGGGGATGGGCCTGGGGGGGGGGGGGAAGTTGACATTCATATCTACCATGAATAGTTTTGCTATTTTTCAACTGAGTTGGTATATTATCTAATGAGAGAGCGCATGTAAAACTGGCGAATTCTGAAAAAGGCTTGTATTTCAGTTAGTAGTACTGTATCAATGTCAATTTCACAGGTTTTGACAAGGTACTGTGGCTGTGTAAAGTAACATAATACAATGTATCAAAACATTAGGGGAAACCCATTGAAGGATACCTGGGAACCCTCTGTACTATTTCTGCAATTTCTCAAAGTTTAAAACAGTTATAGAAGGTGTGTAGCAGAACAGGTTTCTGTTGATCATCTTAATAAGACATTTTAAGACTTTATTCTCTTCCCCCCAAATAATCCAAAATTGATTGTATTAACATTCTGTTGTATGTCGCTGAATTGGAATATGGTACCAAGCAGTGATGTTAGTCAACATTCATGTCTACCAGGTACAGATAACAGTGGGTTATAAATACCAGAACAGTTTGTGCTTCAAAGGAGATATTATTTGAGAGGATTTGGAAATATGCATTAAATATCACCATGCAGGGAAAGAAGGGACTTCTCTGGTGGCTCAGCTGGTAAAGAATCCACCTGCAATGCGGGAGACCCGGGTTTGATCCCTGGGTGGGGAACCCACTGGAGTGGGCAATTCTTGCCTGGAAAATTCCGTGGACAGAGGATCCTGGTGAGCTATAGTCCATGGGGCCACAAAGAGTCAGACACGACTGAGCGACTAACACACACACACACACACACACACACACATATACAGGGAAAAGAGAGAGCAAGCTATGATAGGCAAAGGGAAGAGCAGGAGGAAAGGCACAGAAGTATGAAAGTCAAGGCATATCAGGGAAACAGATAGTGGTCTGATGGAGCTGACGCTTGGAGTATAAGGGAGGACATCTTTCCGAAATGTAAGACTTTGGATTTTCCTTGGGATACTTACTACACCTCTCTTGTATCTTAGTTACCTGGGTTTGTATTTTTTCTCCCCAACTAGATCCCAAGTTCCTTGAAGAGACAGTCCAAGTTTAGTTCAACTGTGTAGTATCTGTAACACGTAACTGTGTGCCCTGTCCTTAGTAGGTGCTAATACAGTTAGATTTGCATGTAGAGTGTGCCACAGAGATGCAGGTGATATTCCCTCTCATGAACATCTGGAGCCCTAAGATAATGTAGACAGAGGTGTTGACCTCCAGGTAAATGAAAGCACCAGGAAGAGAAGCACATAACTCATCGTCCTCAAGCTCCCTTTGTGTCTGGCTTTAGTGACCAGATATGGCCATGCCCTGCCATCTTTGACACATGCCTTCCATTGACCTTCGACCACGCCATTATAGTACCTTTTGAAGAGAGGTAATGCACCTTGCCCGTATCAGTTTAATATTCCACTCACACTGCCCTCTGTTCAGTTTCTCTGCATGCTTGCAGAGATAGGCTTCACCCTTCCACCACCTGTTCGTCAGGTCACTGAATTTGTAGTGGATATAATGGTTTAGGTGGGAACTTGTCAATGTTAGGTGAGGAGCTCCTCAAGGAGATGGTTTTCCAGGACTGGGCTGACGTACACTGTCTGAGGGGATCTCCACTATGCCTACTGATGATTTTTTTTCCTTCACCTCCCAAGAGAAATGTTCTATTGCTCACCACTTTGCTATTGCTCACAAGGGAAGGTCGAATGTGGGGACAGGGCCACTTCTGTTCCTGACAACCTCATTATGTGATTATCAGGAACAGACACTGCCCAGGTTGTCACGACAACCAGCAATAATTCAAAGCTTCCCTGAAAGGTCTGTATCTCTGGCAAATAATCATCCTTTTGCTCTCAGCAGATGCTGAACTGAGCAGCCAATCACAGGTGAGCTGAGAAAGCATGACATCATAGTCCACATAGTCCAGCCAGTCCACACACACACACATACACAAATTAAGATTTGGTTTTCTGTTCCTCCCCTTGGTTCTTTGTCCCCTAGATTTTGTCCTCCACTTTCTCATTCTCTCTCTTTTCCCCTAGTAAAATAGGAAGAGCAATGAAACCAACTTTTCAGATTCAGTTCACTCTGCAGTTTGTCTTAGGTTTGGACAGCAGTGTGGGGAAAGAACGTATAATGTGATCCACTTAGGAACAAAATCAAACAGAGCATCAGCTCAATTAAATCATGTGGTTTGATATGTAGGACCATGGAAGTGGGGCTAATTAAAACCAAGTCAGAAGAGAGGAACTTCCTAGTTCTCATATTAATTCATCCACATCCACCTGCATTTAATTGTCTTCTGCTTTTCCTTCACTAACTCCCTGGTGGAGGGGAGGAGGGCAGAGGCTGTGGGCCTCTGAAAACTTGTAGATTATACAGGGCAGGTCTTTAACAGACGCTAATTATAGCGAGGGAAGGTGAGGAGAAATACTCCCAAGTCCCAAGGTCCCGCCATACAGGGAGTGTATGTAAATGGGGACTCATCAAGTCTATTAAGGAGGCATGTAGCTCTAAAACCTGTTAAAACCACTCCTGTTCCATTAGCCACTGGATTTCCCTAGTGGCTCAGTGATAAAGAACTCGCCTGCCAATGCAAGAGACGTGAGTTCGATCCCTGGGTTGGGAAGATCTCCTGGAGGAGGGCATGGCAACCCACTCCAGTATTCTTGTCTGGAGAATTCCATGGACAGAACAGCCTGGCGGCTACAGTCCATGGGTTCACAAAAGAGTCGGACACAACTTAGTGAGTAAAAGCAATGCCAACTCCATACAAGAGTCCAGGGAAATAGACAGCACAAGTTTCACAATGGAGAAATCTCAAGTTGAGGGAAATTTGTCTTTCCCAAGGTATCCTGGCCACAGGTTAGACTAGAATCTGGGTCTCTTGATGCCCTGTTGAGAACTCTTAAGACCCACGTGAATGGTGTTTTCCTAGCCATGACCTTCCCTCTTTCCCCAGCCTCTGGTTTTAAGCAATGTCAGATGAGACCTCTGCTTAACAGGCTACCTAGCACGTTTCCTCCTATAGGACAGCTGGATCCCCTAATGATTGGAGTGGAAGGTGGGAAAGTTGGGAAGGAGCCCAGTAGGGCCTGACTACAGTGATGGCAATAGGTTAGAATGAACAGGCCCAGATGAAGGAAGAGTGGGCAGCAAGCTCCCAGACAATGCCTTGTGCACTAGCTGCCAAGCCAGGTTCTTTTGTATTCAGAGAAGTAGGTTTTTTGTGTTTTGTTTTGTTTTGTTTTTTCCCCAAGCGTAGCTGCTATAGCAAAAACTGTGAAGACCAAGAGCCACAGAGACCCAGAGTAGACCACCAGGAATAATTTCTGGCTTTGGGACTTGAGGCAGGGGTGGAGAGGAAGCCAGAAAATCTAGGCTGCTTTTGTTCAGTGGGTTGTACATTTCTGCCCAGCCTCCAATGCCTGCCCAGGTATGGCGCAGCTCAGCCTGGAACATCAGAGCCTTTATTGCCAGGCCTGAACCATTGACCTGGCATTTAGATACCTTTTAGGATAGTAGGAGTGCTTTTGTCTCTTTTGTTTTTTCTTAATTCGAACTAAGTTATATTTCCCCCTTTTAATGTTTCTTACATACAAAATACTGTGTGTTGTAAAAAAATGCAGAAGCATATAAAGAAAACACCATTTCCCCACAACACACACACATAAACCCATGTGTTTTCCTTCCCACCCTTTTATTTCCCAGAGTTAACTCTATTAGCAGTTTGGTGTGTATGTGCTCAGTTGCTTCAATTGAGTCCAGCTCTTTGCGACTTTATGGATTGCAGCCCACCAGGCTCGTCTATCATGGGATTCTCCAGGCAAGAATACTGGAGTGGGTTGCCATGCCCTTCTCTAGGGGATCTTCCTGACCCAGGGATCGAACCCACGTCTCTTGCATCTGCTGCATTGGCAGGCAGGCATCTCCTGACCTGAGAGTGGATTCTTTACTGCTGAGCCACCAGGGAAGCTTGGTTTGATGTGTATAATTCCAACTTAAACACACGCACACACTTTTTTAAACAAAAATAAAATAATAGTACAAGTTCCACACTTTTTTTTTTTACTCAATAATGTGTGTCAATGTGTATTTTTACTTCCATACATAGGTATCAACTTGATTCTTTTTTGCTGATATATAATATTCCACAACAAGTATATACTGTGATTTCTTTAACTGTTCCCTTATAAGGATCATTTAGGTCATCCTTTATGTAAAGTTTTTTCATTCTCTCATAAGACTCAGCATTGAACATACTTGAACGCATTTTGGCATGTTTTTATGAGTATTTATATGGGAAAATTCCTTGAGTTGAAACTGCTTGATCAAGTAGCTTATGCAGTAAAATTTTCCTAAGTATTGCCAACTTCCCCTCCAAAAGGCTGTGCCATTTGACACTGCCATCAGTGGTATATGAGAATGAGCAATGTTCCCTTTGGTGGCTCAGTGGTAAAGAAGCTGCCTGACAATGCAGGAGACCCAGGTTCAATCGCTGGCTTGGGAAGATCCCCTGGAGAAGGAAATGGCAGCTCACTCCAGGATTCTTGCCTGGGAAATCCCATGGACAGAGGAGCCTGGTAGACTACATACAGTTTATGGGGTTGCAAAAGAGTCAGACATGACTTAGTGACTAAACAACAATAATGTTCCTTTTAGCTGGGATTTCACTGAGACAGTTTGAAGATACTCAGTTTATGTCTGTTGCTACAAGCCCTATCCCAGAGGCTCTCACTTCTCATGCAAGTCAAAGGGCTGGTCAGGTTGGTGGGAACCAAAGGAAAAATACTATTGAAGTTGCCACGTAAGGTGGTAGAAAGAACAGAACTGATAGTGGGAAACCTGGTTTCTAGGACCATCTCTCTGAGGCACTGAACAGAGAGATTGATCTTACTTTCAACACTTGGATCACCATTCATTCATCTGTGAAATGCAGGTCATGATAATTGCCACAGTACACTGTTGTCATTGTTGTGAGGATGCACACAAGAGATATGAAGAGATATGAAAGTGGTATGTAACCTAGGAGGCAGGATGCACATGCCAAGAGGTTATTATGGTAATGTTGTTGCAACCTTAAATCAATGAGCTTGGGGGAAGGGAGCAGGCGGGAGTAGGAGTTGATGAACACATGAAATCTCCTAAGACACTTCAGTTTCCCTGCAAGGTTCCATGCAGTTATCCTATATTCCTGGAGAACAAACCCCAACAGCAGTGAGGACTGTTTTATGGTATCAAGATTGATATAGGGGAAAAAAAAAGAATGATATTGGTTATCATCCTTTCACCACAAGACTGAAATCTTTCGTGTTGATTGTGGCTTCTAAGTCCAGTCCTTTTTCTATGACACCACTATGTTTTAATTCATCAAGCACCTAATAGGATTTTGGCCCTGTGTTAGTTTCTATAATCACCAGAGAGAAGAAACACATGCATGAAGCATTTAAATAACAATGTGTGGTGATGGCATAAAAAACTCTGAGTTATAGCTGAGGTATATGGGAAGATTACGGTGAAATCAAGTACCTTTTAATTACAGTTTAAATCAATAGCCTAGAAGACCCAAGTTAAATCATTAGCCAGGAAAATACAGTTATATTTTTTATTATTTAAGTGTGTTCTTATTGTTTAAAATAACCTAAAGAAGTGCATTTTACAAATCAGAGATGTAGCATTTAGTAAATGACATTCATTTATATCAGTGATATTTATATTACTTTTACCATGATGTAAAAACCAAAATCG
>SJYA01003352.1:592321-611329 GCA_006410615.1 Neotragus moschatus | reverse complement strand
GTGATGGGCTCCTCTTTTTTAACCCCAAAGTTAATTAAAAAGATATCTGTGAGATCATTGGAAGCAGAACCATCCTGATTTAAACCTATTAATCAAGGATTTCAGGAGAAGGGTAATGAGAGTTTTTGCATTAGAAGACAATAACCACACTGAAAACAAAAGCTATTTAAAAATGCTTGATGAAAGAAAATCAAGCTGATATACTCAGATGTTTTTTCAAAGCCAGTATATATTTTAACAAAATCAGTAATATCATACATCATATTAGAAAAAGCACAGGCTTTGTACTCAGATCTATACATAAATGCCAGCTCTGCAAAATTCATGTAATACTCATGTATGCATAAATATATTTTTTAATTAAGAAAAATAAAAACTAAAATGCAAAGTGATCCTTAAAGTTAGGGAGTATGTGGTTTAATTAGTCTTTGCCTCCTTCTTTCCTGGTCTGTCATAGACTTGAAGGGTCAATGTTATTCTCTTTTCAATTCCCAGTATCATCACAATTTAAAAGAAATTAGTCCGTGGGGTGGAAGGTGGGAGGGAGGTTTAAGAGGGAGGGGACATGTGTATACCTATGGCTGATTCATGTTGATGTTTGGCAGAAACCAACCTAACATTGTAAAGCAATTATCCTCCAATTAAAAGTAAAAGGAAGTTAATACCCACCAATGAAATAAAATAAAATGAATTAGTCCAAAGAGTCATCCCAGTCTCCAGGTTCCTCAGATGTTGTCTCTGGTGAGTTTAGGGGCCTGGTGTGTGTTTTCCTAAAAGGACCCTTGCAGATATATTAGTTCATTCTTGACTTTGAAGCTTCTTTTGTTGACTTCATGCCGAAATGATTGCTGGATGTTACGTACATGTTGAGAAAATTGGATAAAAGTGCACTGGGGAGGGTCAGACCCATCTTGACCATTTAAGTATGTGAAGATACACATCTTTATAAAAAGAAGTTTGAAAGTGAGGAGGAAAAATCACGCATAATTCTACTTCTTTAACCCAACTATTATAATTTTATGTTCATCCCTGATTTTTTTTTTTTGCTGGCATATTTTGCATCATTATAATTTGAATGTACTTATTATTTTGCACTTTTGGTCATTTTTGATGACAGCTTACTAGCTTCTTGCTGGGCTTTACTCTAATTTACATAACCTAGCCAAATTACTCTAATTGACATAATCTAATGTACATAATCTAGAGAGGATAGGTTTTGGAGTAACAAAACATGATATTTGAAGTTAGATTTTAGAAGGCTTTTGACATCGGCAAAATTTTGAACTTTTTCTTAAAGACAAGCGATGCCATGAAGTGTTTCAGTGAAAGGCTAGACAGAGACAGCCACATCTTAACGATTGTTAGTATAATCACACACACACACACACACACAGACACACACACACACACACACACACACGGGATTCCAGTCCTTGGGGTCTCAAAGAGTGCAACACAACTGAAGCGACTTAGCACGGCACAGCACATATACACCTATATATTTGAAGTGGATTAATAATTCTCTTTTTGTACAATGCTTTAAAAGAAAACCACGTGTGTTTCATGTGTAGAAGGGTGTTTGTCCTATCTAGATTGTCATCTCTTTGCACCCCACTACCATATCTGCCTCTCAGTTTACTGTGGATTCAGGAGACTGCATCAGTGCAACCTGCTTGCCTGACAGGTGGTATCCCCAAACCATAGCATTTCCCCCCAGTAAAGAGTGATTGTGTAGCCTGCACAGACTTCCTCCCTGAAAATGTACCTGACATGCCAGTCTTCTTGCGAGGGGCAGCTGAAGAAGGTAAACTCAATAACCTCCCTCCTCTACCACCGTCAGGTGCACCTCCTTCTCTACAGCCCCACCTCTGTCTAGACAACCCTGACAGTGTAGAAGTTTCCATCTCCTTTTCCTTTCCCTCTCGCTGTTCCCTCCCCTTCATTTTTTTTTTCCTCCCAGGCGCTTCCTGCCTGGAAACAAAAGATTGGTCCCCAGTAGCCCACTCAGGGTGATTTTAGTTTTCTGCTCCCTCTCTGATTGGCCTCCGCGCGGTGCAGAGCCCGGGTGACGTCATAGCGGAGCAGGGCGAGGGAGCGGTTGCCTAGCTGGGCTCGACCGCGGACGGGCAGCTGTGGGCAGCGGACAGTCTGGGGTCTCGCGCGGGGGGCTCCAGCTTTCCCCTGCCCGGAACGAGTGTGCAGGAGCGGGAGGAGAGCCGGGGGAGGGGGGTGGGGAGCGGGCCGAGCCCGGGCTGCGGCTGCGGCCGCGGGGCTGCGGCGCCCCAGCCCCGCCAGCCAGCCCCAGCGCTCGGAGGGAGAGGCAAGGTCTGGACGGGGTGGCTGGACCAGTGGAAGGTAAATCCCACGATGGATGGCACTCGGCTCGCTCTGGGGAAGGGGGTGGCGGCTGTGCTCTGCTTTTAGGCGACAGGGCCGATTTTCTACCTGCTCGGACCCTCCTCCCGCTGTCGCGGAGCCCTGGCCTCGAGTTCCCTACGTTGCCTCCCCCGGAGCCCTGACACCCGGCGCGCACTGTGCACGCTCCCGGCTCGCGATCGCGGACAAGTGGGTGTGTCGGGGCCATTCCCGGAGGCCCAGCGCCCCTTCGCTGGGTCAAGTCCTAGACTCGCTTGCTGGGGCCTGGGCCGCTTGAGGCAAAATCCGCCCCCAGAGCTACGTCAGGGTGTAGGTCTTCTACCATCTTCCCGCCTCCCTCCCCAGACACTGTAGCAGCGACAGCAGCGCTCCCCACCCCACCCGCCAAGGGGAGGGGGTGTGGCCGCGGCCCGGCAAGTCCGGGGGAGGAGGAACAGGCAGATAGAAGCACAGAGAAAAAGTGACGATTTTCTTAAATGGACGCCTTCCCCCTTTCTTTTTCTTCCTCCCCCACCCCATTTTTGGTGAGGTGGAGGAGGGCAATCAGAGCAGACCTCCTTTCTTCTTCTGTGGTGACTAGAATGATGCAATAATGTCCCTAGAAGGCCCAGGGTCCCTCAGTTGGCCTCTGTCTTTGTCTGGGGAGCAGGGTCACCAGGTCCACTGCCCCCGTTCCCAGTTCCCCTCAGCTTGCCCGGCCCTTGCCCTCAGTTTGCGAACTGGCTTTGCCAAGATACCTGCCATACTTTGGGAGGGGGGAACTTGGACCTTTCTGATTCTCGCTCTGGTAGGCTCTCCTTCTCCAGGTGGTGGTGGAGGGGTGGGGTGGGGGAGCTGAGGGAGGGCGGTGCCTGAAGGGAGGGAGCCAGAGGCCCCACTTGTTCTGTTTTGGGTTTTGGTCCCACCTTCCAGAATCTAGTGCCAGACTCTGGACTTGAGGGTTCTGGGCTGTGATCTGTAGAAGCCAAGGAGAGAAGGGTGAGTGGCTTGGCTTTGGGAAGTATGAAGGGGGCGGCTGCAGTGCTATTTTTAAAAACTGGTTTTCAGCAGGGAAGCCTTCAGCCATGTTAGTCTTGCTCCCCTCATGGTTTTGCAGACTCAAATCCAGGCCAACTGTATGGCTGGCTGAGGTGTTGGAACAGAAGGAGGTCCATTCCTGTTGGTGACAACTGTGGCCCTGTTCTGGGATGACCGAGGTATAAAGGTCAGTGCGGTTTTCACTGGGCCATCTGCAAAGTTATAATTGGGCAGGTCTGTGATTTGGTTCTTGAGGCCTCTCAAGACATCTTTGGGCAAAGGGGCTTAATATGGTAATAGACGATTAACAGGCCCGGGCTTGGATAGAGTCATGTCAGCCTCTGTTTCTCAATACAGATATCATACCCTCCTCCCCTGTGAAAGAGGCAAAATAGCCAGAGACTGGGACATACGTGGGTAAAAGCTGACAGCTGCGAGATCTCGAGGGCAGGAGGACCTTGGGATGTCAAGGAGCAGGCCCTCCAAGCCTCTAGGCAGGCAAGTGAGCCTTGTAGGAGAGACCTAACAGAAAAAGGGGGTTTGCCTGTGATAGGGGTACAGGCATGGGGCCACAACATCCTAAGGACGTTCCAAGTAGCTGACTAGCTGACCATTCCCACAGGTAGCATATTTTTAGAGTTGGAGGCAGAAATGGAGTATAGAGCAAGCCAGCTTGCTGAGGTCTTTGAGGGGAGGGGAGCAGATAGAGATGAGGAGAGAGGGAATTGAGGAATAACTGCAGGGCTTGGGAGGTGCTACTCCCATCAGAGACTGTTATTATGAGGTCAGAGGCTGAGCTACTGTGAAGTCAAAGTGGGTAGCCAAGGCAAAAGAAAAAATAATCAGGTCTAGAAGTCAGATAGAGTAGGTGGGTAAGGTCAGTGGGAGTAGGTAGAAATAAAACCATAGAGAGAAAGAAGAAGAAAAAGGCAGCGTTTTCCCAGGAGCCCAAAGGCCCTGATTTCCCTGGTGAACTAGAGGAAATTTTGCTGCTGAGGCACCTGTGGCTTAGCCCAGACTTAGGGGGACAATTTCTGCGTAGCTGGGGAATCAAAAGCATTCCTACCCAGGTAAGCTGCCTTCAGGAGCTGGTAGCTTTGGTTGAGGGAAGAAGAAATTTGATGATGAGCAGGGTACCCTCTACCACTGGCTCTTCCTCTGGGGTAAGAGGAAGGGAGTGGGGGGCCAGGACTCCAGAAGGGACTGAGGGAGCTTCTAACCTGGCCCAGAAGGTAGGTTGACTGGCTGTACATGGGGTGGGCCAGGGCTGGGCCTGGGGCCCCTGCTCAGGGGATGGGGGTATGTATCTGCCCATGCTCAAAAAGAAAGCCCTCCTTCCCAGGGGCCCATGGGACCCTGTGCAGGCCAGGGATGGTGAAAACCACTGCCCTAGAAGGTAAGGGAAGTTGCTGAGGCATCTAGAGTTCAGCTTAAGCTCCCCTGTTGTTCCCCCCAACCTCACCACCTGCTGGAGGCCAGGTGGTCGCCTCTACAGGGATTGGGGTTGGCGGGGAGGGCGGAACTCAGCTGCCAGCTCCGCACTAGGCACTACTCGGCTTCTCCAGCAGGGGGCAGGCAAGGGCAAGCCTTCAGACACCAGGGACCCGAGTCCTCCATTTCAAGTGTGAAGCCTGAGCCTCTGATCAAGTGACAGGCTGGCATACATTTCAAGTCTGCTTTAGGGGTACCAGATGAACCTTCAGGTCTGGCAGTCTGTTTCCATTTACCTTCCATTTCCTTTCAGAATGCGTTGCTTCCTCTCGTGCCCCGCTTCCTTGGGAAGGTATTTGCATTTACCTCCGTGGGCTTCCCTTGTGGCTCATCTGGTAAAGAATCCTCCCTCCTGCAATGCGGGAAACTTGGGTTTGATCCCTGGGTTGGGAAGATCCTCTGAAGAAGGGAAAGGCTAACCACCCCTGTATTCTAGGCTGGAGAATTCCATGGACTGTATAGTCCATGGGATTGCAGAGTCAGACACGACAGAGGGACTTTCACTTTCCACGGTGATTACTGGAGTCACTAATATAGCCTAACCCGGAGTTTAATTGGAAATGTTAATCAGTGCAATAGATCCGTGTCTGGTTTGCACAGTTGGTCAGTTATCTGCAGGTTGGGGTGATCTTCATGGCACCCAGGGGGATGCGAGGAAGGGCAAGATGGCAGAGCCACGGCTGGCTATGCTGGCAGGAAGCTTAATGAAGGAAGCAGAGCTTGAAGGCTGGAAAGAAAGGAGCAAGTTCCTGGTGGGGAATAGAAGCCAGGATAAGGCCTGAGTGCTTGATCACTGAAGTGAAATAGGACAATCCTGGAGACCACACAGTGGAGACAGAGGCCAGGGTTTTGCCCTGAGGTGAGAGGATCCTGGATTTGGAGAAGGAAGGGTTTTTTTGATGGTGGTTTTGTTTTCTGTCCATGCCATGTGGCATGTGGGATCTTAGTTTCCCGACCAGGGATTGAACTTGTGCCCCTGCACTGGAAGGCGAAATCATAACCACTAGGCTACCAGGAAAGTCCAAAGAAGGAAGTTTTAAAAGGAAAAATAGCTGGAGTGGACCAACTATGGGAGTCCAAAACTCAGTGTTCTGGTCTCAGTGTTTCTTCCCCTTCTCTGGGCCTCAAGTTTTCTTGTCTCTCAAATGACCGGTGTGAACTAGGTGGTTCCTAAGATGGTAGTAACATTTTAGGAAGTGGGTCCATTTGTTCTTGGTAATGAAAAAAGTTTCACTCAAGGAGAGCCCCTTCCCCTCAATTTACACCTTTTAAATCATACTTTTGGGCATTCCTCTAATTTAGAGGAAAGTGAAAGTGAAGTCGCTCAGTTGTGTCCAACTTTTTGCGACCTGTGGACTGTAGCCCACCAAGCTCCTCCGTCCATGGGATTCTCCAGGCAAGAATACTGGAGTGGGGTGCCATTTCCTTCTCCAGGGGATCTTCTCGATCCAAGGATCAAACCCAGTTCTCCCACATTGCAATTTAGAGGAAGACAGTACAAAACAAGCCCACAACCACTACACACATTTCATCTCTCTCAAAAATGAATGGGAAGGGGGTGGGATGGGGGGAGATGCCCACATGTAGAGTCTCCCCCTGTAACCAAGACCCTGATGGCTCAGATGGTAAAGAACATGCCTGCAATGCGGGAGACCGCGTCTGATCCTGGGTCGGTAAGATCCCCTGGAGAAGGAAATGGCTACGTACTCCAATATTTTTGCCTGGAGAATTCCATGGACAGAGGAGTCTGGTGGGCTACAGTCCATGGGGTTGCAAAGAGCTGGACACAACTGAGCCACTAACACTTTTTATTTTTCACTTCAACCAAGCCCTAAAAAGTGCTGTGGGGAATCTCACCCAGATCTTATACCCTGGGGTGGAGGCAGATACCCAATAGTCGCCCTGACTCAAGTCAGTCTGAGAACCGAGGGCTTGGAGTGAAGGTGAAGGAAGGGCCTGGCTTAAGGTCTGTATCTTTTTCCTTCTGTCTTCCTCCATCCTGCTCTCTCTCTGAGCCAGGTGGACTTTTTGAATTTCTATACTTTTGAGAGACATTGCCCCTCACAATCAGCACAATTGCGCCCTCTAGTGACCTCAATGGGAATGCCTTTGACAGAGCTCCCCTTATACCTGGGGTGTCAGTGTTTAACCTGCTCTGCAACTGTTAACTCCCTGTGGAGAAGGGGTCCAGTACCTCCAACAGCCCAAAGAAAAAACTCAGGCGGCTGCAGCTTCCTGCAGGCCCATCTGGGGTTGGGAGTTAAGAGAGGAAGCCATCCCACCCCCAGTGCCCAATTTCCTTCTTTGGGCCTGAAAAAGGTTCTGGAACATTTCCAACTATCTTCAGTGCTGGACCAGGCACCTACCATGGGAGGGGGGCGATCTGTAGTAGAGAGAGTGGTTGTTCACAGATTCCCTCCCCCACCAAAGAGTTGTCAACCCTAATCCCCAGACAGATGCTGGCAGGAAGATGCCAGCAAGGCTGGGGTGTTGGTAGGCCCACGAGTGCTCCACTGATCTCTACCTCTGCTCCAGTAGGAGGCTGAGCCACAGGTGCACACACAAGCAGCATAAACACACAAGAAGACACACACAATGTGGCATAGACATGATACACAATATAGATTAGACCCAGGCACCCCACAGCACATGGAATACACATGCAACACAGTGCAGGCCCAGGGTGCATACACAATACGGTGCTGACCTGATATACATTTGCAATACGATATAAACACAACTACACACCCACACACACACACATACACAGGACATGGTACAGGCACACAAATACGTGATACTGGATGCAGTTCAGACATACCCGACCCCATTGGTGCGCACACACAGGACACCTCCACTCCCGACTTGCAACACTGACCTCCAGACGGGTGGGAGGAGTGTGGCCACTAGGTGGAGCTCTGTGTCCTGCTCTTGCTGTTGCTTCTGCATTGGCTCCCGCTGTGCAGTCAGCTCAAAGCAGGCTGCCCTGGAGTTCACAAGCAGCTAAAGGGAAGTGGAGGTCTGCCTAAGGAAAGCTCTTGATCCGGCACACAAACCTGGAGCTGCTTGGTTAGTACAGGCTGGTGCACTTGCCCCCTCCCCTCCTCCAGGTCCTCTAGTGTGCTTCCTCACTAGGAGATGGGCAGGGGACTTACTGCGGCCATTCTTCTTGCGCCCTCTCAGGAGCTTTGGCAGCCCTCCCGCCTTCGCCCTCACCCCATGCCCTTGTAGGATGGTCTCACACAGCGGGGGAGGGGGCAGCATACTGCTCAGCAGCACAGTGGGTCGGATTTGGAAAGACTGCCTGGAGTGCGCATGTGGGACGCCCAGGGAGTGCCAGGGCCCCCAGGGGACAGACGTGCTTGGGAGGCTTGCCAGCAGCAACTGGCATTCCTGGGGGATGGCTTGGTCTTTTTATTCTAGAAGGGGGGAATTGGGAATGATGGGGCTTTTTCTGGCTCCCTGAGGCTTCAATTTTACTGCCTCTACCTTTAAAATACCCATCCATCCAGCCATCCACGTGTTCAGATTAGGACCCTCTGTGTGTGCCAGCTTGGATCTGACTCTGTTGGAAGTTAGTCCATAGGTGCTGCTCTTCTTTGAGGACAAAGACTGTGGAGAAGAGTGGGGCAGGGAAGGAAGGAGAAGGATTGCAGAGCTTTGGGTCCTATCAAGGAAGCATCAGTCTCCTCCTTGAGAGGCTCAAGTGATTGTGAGGAAAGGGAGGGGTTAAACGGACCCTGTCTTCTTTGTGGTTGGGCATGGAAACCTCTTGGGGGAAGCTAGGATAAATTGTAACCTCCTAAAAAGCCCTGGATGTACTCACCCAAAGAAATCTGGAGAAGACTAGGGAAGACATCCCTGTGGCAGAGATTAGAGGAAAGTTCCAAATAGGATTAGAAGCCGAGGCCCTTGGCAGCTGTGGGATGATAGCAAGTTAGGGAACCTCAAAGTGCTCTGCCTACCAACTCAGTGAGGGACATTGTTGAGAAGGGAAACGGAAATGATGGTGGAGACTTGGAGGTTAAGGATGAGATAAGCTGAACAGCTGGGGCTTGAGGCAGCTCAGCTGTCACCAGAGCCAAACCTGCGTTTGCCATCATCTCCTGGCTTCCTCCTGTCTACTAGATGACACCATCTCCTGTCAATATGCAAATATTTCACATCTGTCGTATTTGACTAAGCGCTCTCAGCACTTACCCAAGCTGCTGAGGGTAGTCCACTCACTAGCAAGCAGGTCCAGAGTGGTGAAGTGATAGCCGTTCTCAACTTGAAACTCCCAGTTCAGTGCCCTGTCTGGACTCTGATGTACCTGGGCTTTTTTATACTTCTTGACTCTGACTCTGCCTCCTTACGGGATTTTCTGTACTGTGTGTATGTGTGTGTGTGTGTGATGTTTGGGGGAGATGGATGGAGCAGGAGCAGGTGGGGAAAGAGGTTTCCGCTCCCCCACAATGCTTTTCTTGGCAGGTTTTCCCCAAGAGAGAGCAGCTGAGCCCTTGCACCCTGTGACAGCTGCTGTTCCCAGCCCTGAGCCCATCGGAGGTCCTGCAGCAGTGGCGGTGTGAGGTGAGTAATGGATTCCAGGCAGGAAGTTAGGGATCTCCAAATTCAGGTAAACGCCACCTTTCCACCAGAGCTCCTGCCATCAAAGACCCTACTTTCTGGGGGCTTATACCACTGCCCTTGGTTTCCCATCTCTGATATGAAAATGACAGCTTCGACCTACATCCTGGAGTAGGAAAAATAAGCTAATAGTCATTGCCAAGTCCTTTGCAAATGTCAAGCGCCATCTAGGAGCTTTAGTATAACACAGGCACGCATCCCATCAAGCTGTCATTTCCTTTCCTCTTGCTTTCCTGATAGTGAAGTAGCATTTCAGCCACGTGCGACAAATTCACCAATTCTTTCCTGTCATTTCTACTGCCCCATAACCTTCATGTTACCTTCCTATTCAAAGCATACCCCTATCCTGACCATCCCAGTTTCGGGGTCTAGTAGGCTTACCTTAAACTTTCCAGAACCTTCCCTCTGTCTTCCCACCCAGCCAGGGGGTGTGTCCTTCCCCAACTCTCCAACAATGCCTGAGTCCATAGCATGTAGTGTAGCCCTTGCTGCTCTGCTGTCTTAACTAACCCTTGCATGGTTTCTAGCATATTCCTCTTGGCAGGTAAACTAGACCGAAGCTCTTCAGGAGTAGGGACCAAATTTCACAGCTCTCTAGTCTCGCTCAAGTGTCTGACAGTTCCCTACCAGCTTTTCCATTTGAGCCTCTCTCTCTTCCTGTCCACTTCTTTCAGGTTTCTCGGCCTGCCTCTCTGATCATCTACCTGTGTCTTTTCCTCTCAGGCGGCCACGACAGCTTCCCCCTCTGTCGTCTCCTCCGTCTGGTCTTCTGTTGCTATATGCGACAGTCTAGCTATCTGTTTGTATCTTACCATACCTCTGTCTGGTCTTCTGTCTCTTTGTCAGTTGCTGAGATGTCTCTCATATTGCGCAAAGCAAAACCAGACGAGCAAAAGAGAAAAAAAAAAATACCCCATGAGAAAAACAAACAGACTCAAATAAGAAACAAGGAATACGCAGTGCGGTTCTCTTTCACACACACGGAGCCTGTCCTGGGCCTACAGGACAAAGGAGAACTGCAACTCAGTGGCAGGTGTTTCTGTGATGCCTTCTCACGGAGAGGGAAGCTCCAGACTTTTGGCCGGGAAATTGAAGGTGTGGAATTACAGCCTTGTCGTTACCGATGCATTCAGCTTTCCAGAGATGCCCTGGCAGGGGATCCTCTATAGAGCCGGAGCAACAGAAAGTAACTAGAACTGGCTAAAACAAGAGGCAAGCCCCTGGGTCTCTCCTGGGTGTTCAGTGGCAGCCGCAATAATAGCTTATATTTGTTGAGTACCTACTGTTGCCAGCATTATGCTAGGCGTTTTTATTTGCATGAGACCATTTGATCCTACAGTAACTCTGCAAGGTAGGTTTTTTTTTTTCCTGATAGTTGCTGTTTTTCTTTCTGATTATAAAAGTGATACGAGCACAAGGTAGGTATTTTTATCATCTCTCTTACCCATGAGAAGATAGAGGTTGAGGGTGGCTAAGGCACTTGCGTGTAACTCGACATATGTTGTGATTTGGTGGGGGAGACACTTCCTGAAGTGTCTCTCAACATCTTATTTTGGAGCCCTCCACTGTTCACATACACACGTATGCAGGCACACACAAAACATGCACACTCACACACTCTTGTACATTGACGTGATCATATTTACCTCCCTGGCTCACACTCACTGCTCACACCAGACATATTTATAGTAATAATCACCCTTAACCCCTCACCCTTGTACATGGTCATATTTCCAGACACACTATGTACCGGTACATTCCTACTGCCATGCACTGATACATACATTTATTTATTTTATTTTTATTTTAATATATTTGATGCACTGTATCTTAACTTTTTAAAATTTTGGCCCACCACATGACATCTTAATTCTCCGAGCAGGGACCAAACCAGTGCCCCCTGCGGTGGAAGCATGGAGTCCTAACCACTGGACCGCCAGGGAAGTCCCCATATTCATATTCACCTTTCCATACTGACACACACCCATGCTCACGTTCTCATACACTCATCCATTGATGTTCTTTCTTACGTTCTTATACTCCCAGTCATACCTACAGACTCACATCCACACAGATGATATAGTCACCCTTAACTCCCAAATTTGTATATCATCACACACACTTTGTGTACAGATACAGGTTGACATTCCTCTGCCTGTTTCTCATGCAGTCCACACACACTCAATTTCATATAATGTAACACATTTGCGCTGTCATCACTATTTCCTCCTTACAGTTACACATTTACACGTCTCATAACTCACCCGGACACACACATGTGTATACATGCTCATACGCTCACATTTATACATGCTCACACCATAAACACAATCTCACCTATTTAAACTCTTGTTTTTATACACTCTGGATTTCATTCTCTTCCACTCATGTACTCAGTGCTGACACAATCACTGTAACTCAGCCACATTTGCATGTAATCACACTTACACATGGCAACACTCCTTTTGACATAGATTCACAATAGTGCTAAATAGTGACCCACACTCTAATGGACACACCCACATAAAACTTTCTCAGCCTCTTATTTATACACATAGACTGATTTTCACCACATTCACACACTTTCTTACTTCACATGCACACATACATACACATTGTGACACACTCAATTGTGTTCATGATCACAACTGTCACTCCCCCCCCCCCATTTGCCATTGTTCTCTTCTCAGCCTCAGCTAGAAGGAAGAGAGTTGCTCTTAGGCAGGTGCCAATGGGACTGGATCTTTCTAGCATAAAGTAGGGAGATTTATTTCTAGGATTAAAAAGAAGCAACTCAAATCCTAGATCAAGTTTTACATCCTTTTGCCATAGATTCCTTTTGCAGAAATCATCTCTAATAGGCAGAACCTTAGCCAGTCCTTTCCAGAGAGGTTAGAATTTAGATGGTTTGTTTGTCTTTTCCAAGTTTATGGCTTAACTTGCCACTTCATTTCCCTCCCAAGGGGAGATGAAGGTGAGGCGTGCATTTCTTTAAGCACTGTTAGTGGTTTCCTATGCAAATGCAGGTGTCTGCTTTTATGTTTATGATCTGGAATTGCCTACTGATTAGACACGTGGAAAGGGCAGTCATGCTTCCAAGCAGGTACCTCTCATCTAGCCAGGTCTGCTTTCCCCCTGTTTACTCTGGATCATGGTATTCAAGGAGGAGAAAGAGAAGGTTAATGAGCTAGTTGGATAATAAAATGCATTTCTATTGTGAGTGTGCACGTGCATATATAGACTGCACTGGAATTTCAACACCTGTTCAAAGTCAAGTCAACAGAGGAAATTTCTCGGTAGGTGGGGTAAAGACAAGCTGAAGAAACTTCCTTGCACTCCAGACAGACTGTAGATTTCCTTGCAGAGGGTGAGAAAAAAACCCAGGAGTGAACCAGTAGATCAGGAGCCTGGTGCCAGAGCTGTGAGCCACCCTAGTACGTACCAGCACCCTGTAGAAGTCTCCCTGGTCCGTGGCTGCCCCTGCTGGAGTCTCCCTGGAGGAAAAATCGTGCAAAATACGACCGTGCTCCCATGTGATGTATCTTCTGGCACACAATAGGGAAGAGTCTGTACTCTGGGATAACAGCTCCCCCCAACCCTGCCATGCACACCCATCATTAGATTGAGAACGTCTTTAATAGTAGAGACCACATCACTTTACCTATTTTGGATTCTCAACGCCTGGCATAATGCCAGACTCAGAGCAGCTGCTTGTGAAACTCAGCTAAGAAACTAAAAGGGGTGGGTGGGCAGCAGCATATTGTCAGGACAGGATCCAGGGCCTCTGTCCCTCCATCCCAGAATTCCAATGGCATTACCAGCTAGGATTGAGACTCCTCTGTGGACCTTACATAGTGGGGGAAATACAAAGGGTGAAAGCCCCAGACTCTGCCTTTGATGTAATTTCCTTTGAATGGGAAAGATGAAGTCACCGTGAAACTGTAGTCCAAGACAGCAGTCTTGAAGTTTGGGGTTAGAGGAATCTTTATCATGTCATCCAGTGGTTTTTCAGCATCCAAAGGCCTTGAAGGCCCATAAGTGGTTGGAAACAGCAGTCAGGATTAGGGAAGCCACTTCCCAAAGCAGATTGCCTCGTAGACATCTTTCTTAGCACAGGGAAGATGGTTCATCTTTATAGAAAATTGTGTAACAAAGCACTTTATCACTGGGCATAAGGCAGAGGAAGAAAAGTGAGCCTTTAGACCTTAATGGAAATCTTGTACTTAATTAAGATTTAGCCACAACCTCCTCCAGGAGACAGCTTTAGGGAAATTGCCTGGCAAATTTATATTTGATCCGTTCTGCCAATATGCTGAGACTTAACTGAAAGCAAATCATAAAACTGACAGTACTGACTGAAATTTAGGAGGGGGAAAATGCACCTACCTGAATTCGCTTCGATACAGTGAGAGGTGCTAAGTAAAGAGACCCACCCCTTGTATTTATATGGTATTTTATACTTCTCAAAATATCTAATAACCTGTTCATTCACTATGATAGAGGTGTGGTGTTCATTGTTGTTCAGTCGCTAAGTCGTGTCTGACTCTGTGACCCCATGAACTGTAGCACACCAGGCTTCCCTGTACTTCACTGTTTCCTGGAGCTTGCTCAAACTCATGTCCTTTGAGTCAGTGATGCCATCCAACCATCTCATCCTCTGTCATCCCCGTTTCCTCTTGCCTTCAGTCTTTCCCAGCATCAGGGTCTTTTCTAGTGAGTCTGCTTTTTGCAAGAAGCATTAAGAGCACCAACTTTGGAATTAGCTACCCCAGCTTCTGAATCTCAATTTGGCCACTTCCTACCATGTAACTTTGAGTCGACTACTTATGCTCAAGTCTCAGTTTCCTCATCTGTAAAATGGGCATGACACTAATACCATCTACTTCATTGAGTTGTTAGGATGAAATGCGATGTCTGGCTCAACAAATGTTGAGCACAAAGTCAGTGCTCAACAAATGGTAGCTCTTACTATCCTTACCACAACCCTTGGAGTGTGGTGCTTTCAAAGGGGCAGAACCCTGAAGTAACAGAGAAACAGTATGGTTCTTTGCTGCCAAAGACCCAATTTTCACAGAACTTGCTGCCTGCTTTTCTTTAAGTTTTTATTTCTCTTAGCCACAAGCTGGGGTCAATGTTCATTCCCACTTAAGAAGAGTGAAAAAGAAAACCCATGAGCATTTCCTCAATTCCTGTGTCATTTTAGGACATCCTTATCTGGCCACTGTAGCGATGTTTCTTGTTCATTTTGACGTCCCCTCTCATCCTACAACTTTTCCCTTGAAATTGTGAAGCCTTCAGTAATGTCACCTTCATTTGCTGGTATACCGAAATTTAGGGGAGGAGGAATGAAAAAGACTCATTATGCTAGTGGAGCCCAAGATCTGGTCTCTAACCACAGGCATGCCTCTGACCTTGATTCTAATGCTGAAATGCCTGCATTGTGGGTTCTGGGTCTGCTCAATTCCAAGCTTTGTTCCGAAACATTACAATGAAAGCACAGTTCACCCATCTCAAAGCCCTAAGAGCTTTGTTGTCTACGTGAAAGCTGTGGTAACTGAGAACTCATCATCTCACATAAAACTGTAGTGTGACTGAGGAAGCATAAATAAGAGCATAGACTTTGGAGTCACACAGACATGAGATTGTATAGACTTTTTTCTCTTATGGTTTATTACAGGATATTAAATATAGCTCCCTGTGCCATACAATAGGACCTTGTTATTTATCCATTCTATATATAATAGTTTGCATCTGCTAATCCCAAACTCCCAATCCAACCCTCCCCCACCCCACCCCACCCGCCTTGGGAACCTCAAGTCTCCAAAGTCTGTTCTCTATGTCTGTGAATCTGTTTCTGCTTCATAAATAAGTTCATTTTTGTCATATTTTAGATTCCACATATAAATGATAATCGTATGGTATTTGCCTTTGTATAGTTTCACTCTGTGACCTTGGCAAGTAAGCTGCTGTCTCTGAATGTCAGTTTCATCTGTAAAATGGAAATAATGATACCTCAAGGGGTTATGCAAGTTGTGTGAACTGGTTCATGAATAACTTTTAACAGAGTGCCTAGGACATAAATCTTAATGAATGGTGGTGATTTTATGGCCCATGAAATCCGTGGCAGCAATTGTAAACATCTTCTGTGGGTAACATACCTTAAATTGCTTTACTCATTTCTCACATGTGGGTCATTTGATCCTCACAACCTCTTGGTGAGGTAGTCACCTTTTGTCTGTGAAGAAATAGATTCAGAGCAATCAAGGGATGTACTCAAGGTCATAAAGCTCGTTAGCAGCAGTGCTGGGCTGAGAAGGTTCCAGTCCAGGCTGAATATTTGCATCTTTGCTTCACAACATCTTTGAGGTGGTAGTTAACAAGTACAACCTTTTTGAACTGAGCATAAACCTTGAGGGAAAAAAAAAGGCTAACTGGTAGCTACAGTTTTTTCTGTTCTCTGAACCATGTGGTATATCTCTCTGTGTCTTGTGTGTTGTCCAGCATGTTGTAGAAGTACAACAAATATGATATCATAAAAGTGCCCTTTGCAGCAAAGCTGAGGGTCATGGTGATACATGGCTATGGCAGTACTAGTTCCCACCAAAAGGAAAATCTTTCTCAAGGCATGTCATGTGGTTTTGTTCATGTTGCTCAAGGAGTACCAAATGTCCAGAGCCTGGAAATGGAAATTCTTGAAATATACTGAAACACATCACTAGACCTCTGGGGCTCCTTGGCTGTTTCTCTTCTGACCTGAAAATGACGAGGCATCAACTTTAGTGAACCCTATGAAAAGGATGGAAGGACAAAAAAATAACAGCACTTTTGACCTCTCTGTGACATTTGCCTCATAGCCATACTCATCTTGGAATACTTTTCTCTTGGTTTCCATGATGTAGTAGATTCAGTTCCTCCACTTCTTTAATTGTATTTCTCAAGGATCCCTGGTTCCTCCTCTAGCCCCTAAATATTGGTGTTCCCCTGAGATCTTGCTTTCTGTCATTCTGTGTCTTCCTGGGAGATTGCACCTACTTCCATGCTGATGGTCTCCAAATTAATATTTTCAGCCCACGTATCCTGCTCTCATTGAACCGTTCCATAATGCCATATAAACATGTTATGACTGCTGCTCTGTTTATATTTCTGTCTTAATTTTGCTGTCTCTATTGAGAGGAATGTTTCTCAGGTGGCACTAGTGGTAAAGAATTCACCTGCCAATGCAGGAGACACAAGAGGTGCAGGTTCAATCTCTGGGTCGGGAAGATCCCCTGGAGAAGGAAATGGTAACCCACTCCAGTATTCTTGCCTGGGAAATTTCATGGACAGAGGAGCCTTGCGAGCTAAAGTCCATGGGGTTGCAAAGAGTTAGACATGACCGGGCGACTGAGCACACACATTGAGAGGAATATATATAGCTAGAGAGAATTTTCTCCCAATCACATGTGAATCGATTTTCCTTTCAGCTTTATATTTTTGCTGTGTAATAAAGACAAGTTTCTTAGGTATTTGTTTTGCTTCCCACTAGATATTTCTAGTATAATTTGTATTGAGGTATCCAATGTGTCACTGTGTTTGTTCTCTCTTCTTTGTACATAGACTTGTAGAAAAGTTATAGATTTGAGGACCATTTGTAGAGATTTAGTCTTTGTAGAATGTTTATGTTTGTTGGTAGAGTCTTTATACAAATTTTGACAAATTTTTTATGAAACTAGTAAGGGCTATCCTATTGGCCAAAACCAGAATAATGTGTTCTTAGAATTCTCTTGGGAATATGATTACTGGTGGCAGTCCAGTGGCTGCTCATTTAAGGGGCCTCCCATATCATCATATTTGTTATCAGCATACCAACTTCATTAGCTTTTTAAATAATCATCATTCTAAGCTAGTTGTTTACTCTCATTTCATAACAACAAACTGAAGCACAGTTCTGTCTGGAATCCTGAAGAAAAGGTAAAGGCTACACTGGGGATGTAATGAACAGCATGATGACTGTAGTTAATAATACTGTGCTGTATGTTTGAAATTTGCTAAGAGAGCAGATCTTAAATGTTTTCAACATAGCAAAACAAAGCAAAAAATAAAACAATGTGAGATGATAGATGTATGGATTAATGTGATTGTGATAACCGTTTCCCATTGTATACATATACCAAAGCATTAATCACATTGTACATCCAAATATATACATTTTAAATTTGTCAATTATCCTTAAATAAAGCTGGAAGACCCCCTAAAACCTAAAAAAAAAAAAACCCACATTAGTCCTCCAACACTCCTTTGGGCTTCTTGGGATAGAACTCTATTTGTACCCAGATTTCTATTTAGGATCCTGAGACCAGATAATCCCACTACTAGCATCTCTGCCATCTTTGGTCAATGTCCAGAATAGAGCTACTTTTTGAAACCTCTCTTTTCCTGTTTCCATACTGCCTGTGCTTCCTCACCTGTGGCTTTTTATCTAGACAGGCAGAGTCCAAAACCCTAAGAAAGGCATATGAGAGCCTTCTTAATGTGGTCTTTACTGGTCTTACTTATTTATTTTGCATCAAGTTACGTGTAGCTTCTCTCATACTGCATTATCTGTAATCTTCTCCTGGTCTTAGTACACGTTGTTCCTTGTACCTGAAATGTGACCTTTGGTTACTTGTCCTTTTAAATTCAACTCAAGTATACTTCTGTGAAGCTTCCTTCTTCAGGCTGTTGGGAGCCCCTCTCTTGTCCTTCAGTAGCTACTTGTTGTCATCTTCACCCTGAGCTTCCATGGCCAACACCCAAGAAACTGTTTTACTCGAGGGCAGGGACTAACTAGTTCATCTCTTGCCCTAGACCCTGGTGAGCTCCTACTTATCTTTCAATACCTTGCTCAAGTGTAGCATCCTCAGACACCTGTGGGGAGTACTAGCTACCCTTCCTGCACTAACTTTTCAAAGCATCCCCCTCCTTCTGGGCACATATTAGACACTATATAAATGCTGAATGAAGGATTGAATTTACTTATGAAGATTTATTGATTGCCTCAAGATTGCAGAACAATCCAGGAGTGGAGCTAGAACTCGCCATTCTTGTTTGGTTGGAGACAATTTTGGGGGGTTTATAAAAAGACCTAACTAAAAATCAACTCCAGAAATTAAAATTAGGGAACAAGATGCAACTTAGTTCTTAAATGGAACATGAAAGGAAGTGGTTTCTTTTCCCACATATTATAGTCTTAATATATTTTCCCTCAAAGAAGTCTGTTCTGCTCATATATGACTTTAGGTCTGGAAAATGCTTTGTGTCACCCATACTGGTCCCTTCTATATGTTACAAGGATCCCGCGTTCTGCCTTTTGAAAGTCTTATACATGTTACTTTCGTCCAGAGTTTTAAGATCTGTTTTTACATAAGACCAGAATCGCTTAGTTCAGGAGAAACAGCTGCCCAAACCTTAGAAACATGATCTAGCATGGTTGGAGTATTTTTTTCCTGGAATATACTCTTGAATAATGTATGTATAACA